>JAMFLO010000118.1:0-19137 GCA_027475765.1 Paralagenidium karlingii | reverse complement strand
CTGCCAGTCGGCGGCACTTTTGGAGAACACGTTTGTGGTGGTGACGCTGTTGTACACGCGGGTGGTGTATTTCGCGATGACGGGTAAAGTGCATGCGGCGAGAGAGTCTGAGGAAGGATCGGAGACGACGGAGATGACGTCTGGTGCGGCCACGAAAGGGATCCGCGTCAAACCCGTGCCTTTGTTGAGGGCAGTGGCTGTCCTGACACGGCAAATGTCGGCCGGGAAACACCGAAATGGGGCTTCCTCAGCTGTGCAAGGTACTCATACAGGGATGGAGGAGTCACGTAACCAATGGCATCTTGACGCCCAGTGATGCGCTTCATGTACCCACCGACAAACACGACGAAACGCGGCCAGCACAATCGAAAGGAAAAGCGCTGACTCCGTAGTGGATCGCTTGTAAGAAAGAGTGTGTTGTTGATGGCTAGAAGATCCACATCAACTGTTGCAATCCCAGAGATTTAGAACGGAAAAAGGCTGGTCATTGAGAGCAACCCTCTTGGATTCTTGCGTCGTTGATCGAGCAGTGCTTGAAGGTGTCGTGGGCTGGCAAGAAGCTTTCTAGGTGCGATCTGGCGAAACAGCTGCTTTACACTTGCGATTGGGAGTTCGTTTAGACGTGCTCTGGTTCCATGGCTTTCCACCGTGGTGTTTGTGACGTTGTGCTGGGATCCAATTGTCGCCCAAACGAACCGCACCGACAAGCATTTGAGGTCGAAGCAACTCAACTCGTTGCGTGATTTCGGATGACCAAGTCTTTCAGGGCCCTGTTGGTGCTTTCTCTTTGTGCTTGTGCTTGTGCTGGTGTCGTTCCGATGGTGTGGGATGATCCTGAATCACTTTGAAATCAGCTAGAACACCTAATTCAACTGTCGGGTTGATGGGACACCAACTGGAAGGGAATTGCGCTGTTGTGGGAGATGCAGTTTGGGCAGTTGGAGAACACACCAGTCGTGATGATGCATGCGTACCCTAGATAGCTTGGTCAGATGGCGTTGCTTGGTCCAAGTTCGACGTTACGGGGGCTGGCTTCACAAACTGTGTGTGTTTTGAACCAGAGCGATCAATGGAAAGGCGAAGTGATGCCAAAGCTTGCGATGCATAAGGCAGGTTTCATGAGAATCAATGCGGAAGGCTCGTCGTGGAGTTTGGTGCAAGAATGTGCGTTGACATCTACAGTTGCTTGTTGGCTGGAGTCGTCAATAAATTGATGGACGGGCACGGAGATCACTGTGTTGGTCTGACCTCGACCCATGTGTGTGAGTGTATGTGGCTTCGTGGCATCGGTGTTGTGCCTGAAGCTCTAGAGATTACTTGCAAGAGAGCTATTGGTGACAGCTCTTTGTGCCAATAGTTGAGTCATGAACTGACGCGTAATGATTGCCATTTTTCAGACCTGGCCCTCGCTCTCCACGAGTGGTATCGTCTCCCTTTGATGTGGTCCTGCTGGGTGGTTGTTTGCTTCTCGTGGTCTAAACTGAATGCTCCACCCAGAGCCGTTACGCTGTCAACAGAAGCACACACACAACCAGAGCAACCACATTTCGAGTAGCAGCGATCATGCCAGGCAAGCGCAGAAGCAGCACTCTTGTACTGATCGGCATGCTGTTGTTGCAAATCAGATGGCTTTGCGTGGTGGCTCACGTCTGCGAGGAACTACCTGAGGTCACTTTTGCACTGACGACCGATCTCTCCGGTCCAAATAGTCGCACTGCGACGTTTTACCATGACGGCATTCTTGCGGCCTTCAACGAGTACAACACCCATTCGCGGCGCGACCAACGGTTCATTCTCAAGCTTCAGACAGTCGACGATGGGGACATCCTGGCCAATGCGACTCGCAATATCGAAGCTTTTGTCAAAGATGATGGCATCACGGGGATCATTGGTGTGGAAGGATCGACCAAAGTGGAAGCATTTGCTCCCATCGCCATCAACGCCAAAAAGCCGTTTCTTCCCGCATACGGGGGTTCTTTGTTTCGCGATCCGCTCCAACGTTATGTCGTCAACTTTCGAGCATCGTTGTTTGACGAGTCGGCGGTCGTGGTGGAGTATCTGGTGTCGCTTGGTCACACGCAGTGGCAGTGTTTGCGCAGAACAATGAATTGGGTGCTGAGGCTTTACGCGGGGTCAGCACCGCGTTGAATTCCAACAATCTGTAAGTGCTCTCAACGAGTTACTACACCAAAGGAGCCACCAAAGAGGCTTTGCTGGCCAAGATCCAAACCGCTTTGGCCACCATGGCATCGTTAAGAGAACTCCCGACTGCGCTTGTGATGGCAGGTACATTTGAAGCCACGTCGATGATGATGGGCCGCAGTGTTGAGAAATGGAGCGACCTGCATGTTGCAGCTTTGTCCACCTTTGCCTCAAGTCTGTCCAATGACGATGGTGAGCACAAGGATACCAGTGCGCTGGCCAACTTCGTCATGACGATGTGTACTTGTTCAAAGTTCGACCGGAACAGCGCAGTTTGAATCTGGTCAACCAGTTCTCGTTTCCAACAACTTGGGGGTACAAACCCCGACAATGGAAGAGAATCGCTTTCGGCATGTCTTGCTCGTTCAAGAAAAGGAACCAGTCAGGCGATGAACTGTGAATCGTTCTACTAAGGAGTCTCGGCTGCGTTCAAACAAGTCAACGATCAAGGTGGCATTCGAGGCACCAACAAACTCATTGTCGCCAAAAGAGACGACGCTGACATCGACACCATCGCCGTGGCCAATGCAAAAGCGATCTTGCAGGATGACTCGTTCTTTGGACTAATTGGGTTTGGCCCGCCAGGCATTGATACAGTTGCCAGTCTCGTAGCGGAGCATGGGTGGGGCCACTGACAGGGGAAGTCGACCTCCGAGTTCCTTTCCAGCCAGCTGTGCTCAACTTTTGCGCACAGGTTTCGCACGAATTGTTTGCAATTCTTCATTTTTACTACTAGGAGAAGCACTTGCGGTGATTGGCGTTGCTGTACGAAGACAGCGAATACGGAATCGAAACCCAAGAAGTTTTAGGAGTGCGATGGAGGAGAAACGTTTACCGAAGCGAGTTACAACGACTCGTCGCGCATTGCCGATTCCATTGACGAGATGATTGGCGTGGCACATGACTTGCAAGCACTCGTCTTCACTGGTACGGATCAGGTGTTGAAGACTGTGGCGTCGGTCGTTCATTCGTACGAAAACAGCATTGTGGTGTCAACGACTGACGCCGAGAGAATGACCCACTCGAATGGGGCTTGTTTCGATGGTACTACCAATGGCAACAGTAGCGCACCGGCACAACACGATGATAGAAGCGGCTCGAGTGTACAGCAAGGTTCACTGGTCGAGATCGCCACGACGAACACTTCATACTCTTCAACGCGATCAACAAAAGATGATGGCGCCGTGAATTCGGAGAACGTGTACACCACCCAGATTGTCCCGTCAGCTGAGAACACTTCCATCCATACGGTGCAAACGTACTCAGATGCCATGATCGAACTCGATGAATCCATGACGCTGGCCTCAACGGGTCTAGAAGGATACCTGGTGGGTCAGCTGGTGTCCGTTGCGTTGAATCGTATTCTCGGCGAAGAGCTAATTGTCGAGAATATGCTGGAGCTGTGTATGAGAATGGCAATTTCAATCTCGAAAGACTGCGTTGCGGCCCCTTCGAGCAAGAAAGTGTGAATTCTGACGGTTCCACAACTGGACGCAACTGCAATCAGTGCATGAAGAACGTGTTTCTGGTCAACTTCAATGCCAACCAACTGACAACTTTCTCGTTCGCAGATACTTGCATGTACGCACCAACGGTGAACCTGAACTTTGAGTTTCGCAAGCACACGCTGTTGGTGGTTGTCGCATCGATTGGCATCGGGTAGGCGGTGATTGTGATGGCGCTGACCTTTCGGTATCGCAACAACGAGCATGTCCGTGCCACATCGTATCGCTTCTCCATCGTGTCGTGTTTTGGTGGCATTCTGGGATACAGCGGGGTGTTCTTGTTGTATCCTATCCCCAACGATACGACTTGTGCGCTGGCCCTGTGGTTTTTCGACGCAGCGTTTGTGACCCTGTTTGGTCCGATTTTTGCCAAAACGTACCGCATCGACAAGCTCTTGAACACGAAAAAGCTCAAACGTCGGGTGATTTCCGATCGCCAGGTGTTGCAGGTGTTCTTTGCGCTTCAATTCGTCTTTGTGGTGTTTCTGATTGTGTGGATGATCGTGGACCGCCCGTACATGGAGGAAGCCTTCACAGCGGCCGAGCATTTACGATCTGAGTCGTGCAAGTACAAACACTCGACGTTTGGACTGGTGGACACCATCCTGAAGGCATTTGTCTTGTTGTGGGGATGCTTTTTGTGTCAGCGAGTGTACAAGATCAATGGTCAATTTGCCAAGTACAACGAAAGCAAACAGATGGTGGTGTGCATCTTACATACATCAATGATGGCTGCCGTAATGCTGGTGTTGAGCTTTGCGACCAAGGACGATCCCAACCTGCAGTTCTTCTGCGAGTCAGCAGTGCTTTTGGAGTCTACGACGGTCGTGGTGACTCTTCTGTACACGCGAGTGGTATACTTGGCGATGGCTGGCAAACTTCAAGTGTCAGAAGACTCCGACCCTGACAGTACGGAAAGTCATGAATGGGCGTGAGTGTCGCTATCAAACCAACTCGTGTGTTACCACTGACCCCCCCCCCACATGTCATGGCAAACAGGCGCGTATCTGCTGGGCGACTTGGTTCGGAACAACTCTCGTCAACAATGTATCAACACTACTGTGGGCCTGGACTCGGAGCTCCACGTCTCCAATGGCATTTCGATGCCAAATACGGTCCACTCCTTGAACAGCAAACACGAGGGCACACGACTGGTGGAGTAACTAGCAGCAGAGCGAGCGTGTTTGATAAACACGAGCCTCGCGAGCCAACGGTTTGATGGCCAACCAAAGACAATGAGCAGTTCCTGTCCTAATTCCAAACACAATCGGCTCCCCCCACTGGGTCTCTCTTCAGCATACAGAGGTTGGTCAGAACCATGGTGAATAGGACTTGTGTGCAGTATCATCACCCATCACATTCATGTGCTTTGACAACGAGAGTTGTTGATCGGATTCTTTTCCTTCAGAGCCATACTATCTGTCTCCCAACGCGTATTGATAGCTGTGCCTGTTCGCAGATACAGCAAGTTGAAGTTGGTACATACAAATTCCTTTTGGTGTGCGCCACCTCATTAGCCACCCAAGGGTCACCAAGCCAAAGCACAACACCATGATTCCTTCCTCTCTCTCTCTCATGAGCTCTTGACAATAACTTGATGTCCCCACTCTCTTGAACAACAGCTCTGTTCAACAACCCACATGCCACCTTGTGAGCTCCCCGTCCACCAGAGCACTTGCTCTCTCTCGCTCTCTCTCTCTTGTTCTTGCTCTCAAGATGCAGTTGCTTGACCTCTTCCATTCATTGAGTAGCCATGTTAGTTAACGGTTGCGGTTGGAAAACTATCTTGTGGCAGACCGCCACAATTGCTGTACCTCCCGCATTTCCAACCTTGTGATTGGGTGAGTAATTCTACTGTACACCTCCACCCGTTTTTTTTTTTTCTTTGTCTTTTCTGGTGTGTTTTCTTTCTCTTCCGGAGTTGTTTTTTACTCTCTCTGCGAAATCTATTGTAACTTACGGTATCTTTTGAAACTGTGCCTTTTTTGTTCTCCTTCCGTGAAAAGGGGTTTTCCGGAGATCCCTCTTATTGGGTGAAAAGGATGGTAATCTTCCGAACGAATTGAAACAGCCGTTTCGTGGACAGTTACAAAGCTATTTCTGAAGCGACAAAGCGCAAAGGAGTTGCTTATTCAAGCTCATCGCGTGAAAAGCCGTTGTGACATGTTTAAAACATAGGTACCTCAACAGCCGAGATGAGTTTTATTCGGTCCAATGAAATGTGGCATCGTGATGTCTGTTTGTACTGGTGTGATGGTGGTGGTGAAGCTATTGACTTGGATACAGTATGGGCCGGGAAAATTTGGCAGACTACCCACCCCAACCGAATAGGGCAAGCAAAGAATGGCCAGGTTCTTCAACAGTGCCACTATTCTTTCTGCTCTCTTGGTGGTGCAATCGGTCGCAAGTGAGTGACACAAACGCGCAAAAGCACAAACAACAAGACAAGAAGCCATCCAGTTGTGTGTGTGAGTGTGTCTGGTCTGTCGGCTCCTCCAACCCAATTCCAAAAGCACCACCACAAGCACAACCACTGCAAAGAGGAGACTCCCAAACATGAAGTATTTAGTGGCATGGATGGTTGTTGGTTTGGCCGCCTTTTGCTTGCCCGGCACGAGCGACGCACGTCGAGGTAAGAAGCCAAAGCGATTGATGTGTTTTAAACTCTTGGTGGGCGAGTTGCCAATGTGCGAAATGGAACGGTCTGGATGGGGGGACGGCTTGCTGATCACTTCTCGCTCTCTTTGCATCTCTTTTCAGTGTGTCGCCAGACCAACTACGTGACCAAAAACAACAAAATCTATGCCGTGGACCCACAGAACCCGACGACGGAGACCGAGATCCACATCAAGGGCGTGTCCTGGTCGGGACTGGAGAACACCCAAACCATTATGTTGGATGGCCTCTTTGGCACCGAATCCGCCAACAACGACGGCACCACTGCCACTTCTTGGGTGAGTTACTTGCTGTTGCGGCAAAGCTCTGAGATGCAGCGATGGTCGAGTCCACTGATCCCGTGAATGGAATGGAATGGATTTGTAGAAACTGCTCAACACTTTTCTCACCAACAACTCGTTCAATTCCGTGCGGATCCCACTGAACGCCGACACCGTCGCTCAGAATCTGCAACCCAGCTTTACCAGCCTGCACAACTACGAAAACCGCGACCTCACGCAAAACTATCCGGACCGCAACAATGTGATGTTTATGGACTTCCTCATGCGCATTGTCGAATCCTTTCAGGACAACGGCATTGCGGTCTTGTTGGACATCCATTTGGACAGCAAGTACGCGCAAGACGCATTGTGGTACACTAAGCCATACGTGACCATTGACAAGACCCCGACCTACAAGGCAATTGCGCAATTGGCAAAATCGCTTTGCGATGACGGCCACTGGAACGTGTTGGGTGTCGAAGTTAAGAACGAGATGATGGATGTGGAGTGGAATGCTGATGATGAATCCAGTGACGATGAGAATAACTGGCATAAGGCGGCCCAAGCGCTGGCCAACCACATTGTCAATCAATGCCCGCAGTGGCTCGCGTTTGTTGGCGGTGCGTCTTCGCCGACGCCATTCCAGCAGTTTGTCGTGAACTCCAAGTACACGTCCAACTCGAGCCACTGGGATGGTGGCAATCTGAACAATGCGACGCTCAACCCCATCAACATGACCGTCCCCAACAAACTGGTGTACGCGCCGCACGCCCATTCTCATGGCGTCAAGCCCCAGAATTATTTCTACTCGTCCGATTCCAGCTGTTGTCTTGTGGATTCTAGCAATCCTGACTGTGAAGCACCCACGGGCGAAAAAGTCACCTGCGTGGACTATATCAATGGCGTCAAAGCGACCAGCAAACGTTCCTGCCAGCAGTCTTTTTTCACCTGCAAGGCGTATGACCATTTGACCACGGAAGACATCAAGAAGAATTACAAGATCGTATTGGACGAAGCCTTTGGCAAGCTCCAAAAAGACGCCAAAACGCCCATCATTCTGGGAAGCTTCAGTGGTGTGTACGGACCTCATCAGCCGCATCAGTCGGCGGCGCTGGACTATTTGATTGACACGGCCCAGACTCTCTCGGGTGGGTACTATTGGGCGTTGAATCCAGACAGCGAGTATTTCCTAGAAGACTCGGCCAACTCCAAGTCGGGTGCGTTTGGTCGTACCCATTCGGGGCTGTTTCAGATGAATTCGTGGCAAAACCCCAACACCGAGTTGCTGAATGCGTTGAGTCGCATCTCTTCCACGGAGATTCCGTGCTATGGTGGCAAACCCATCGAATCCAATGCGCTGCGTCACACACTCAATGGCGTGGTGCTGGTCGCGACGTGGCTTGGCATGAGTTTGCTTTTCAATTAGAAATAGAAAAGAAACAAGACGAAGACAAACCAGCACAAGAGATTCGGTGCGCATCTGATTCGGGAAGTGGGGAATCACGCAATTCATTTAATTGTACAATTCATGATGATATTGTTTGTTCAATTCAAGTTGGTGGCAACCGGTTCTTCTCCGGACAGACCTTATGTCCACATGGACCATCACTCTGCAGGATCCCACTACCTCAAGTGGGTCCGAGGTTGTCTATTTGTGCCGCCCCCACCGCGCTGGGGTGTGGTTTGCTTGTGTGTTTCTGTTGAGGGTTTTTTGCGCATTGGTCTATTGGAACACTTACTTCACACGAAAGGTCTGATCGGATCGCCAATCATGGCTCGTCGTCGTCTTGAGAGCTCCCTGACACTCCCCAACGAAGAATGTCAAGTGGAGATTGAACCGATCCTGTCGCCATGGATGTCATGGGAATTGTTTCGTAATCTCTGGCAACACGCCACCCAACAAGTCAGCTCCAGCTGTTGCTTCAATTCACGAACCAATAAGCGAGCCACTGCTCGCAACCCGACTTTTAGACGAACTCCCGCCAACTGCATCGGTGCTTGTGCAGCTTTGGACTCGTCCATTCCACCACCCGCACCTGCAGCAGCGTCCATGGAGGTCATAATGCCGAGAGCAGATGGTTCTGGTGGTGGTGGTGGCGTGAAGCCGCTGGATTCTGATATGGTCGATCAGCGTCCACTGGACACGACCACCAGCCCCACGATGCAGATGATGTGCTCTCCAGCGAGCGACTTGACGAATTTCCGGGAGCAATTGATTCAAAGACTGGGCGATGATCTCATTGTGCTGCCAGCTGAACCAACCGATGCCAAGAACCGAAAGATTTCTCGAAGCAGCGTCGGAGACTCTTTTGGAAGTGGTTGTCGTCGCGGGTCGACTTCTTCGGCTGCTTCTCCTGATGGCGAAGGTCATGGGGAACTATTGACTGTGGTGGAAGGGTCAGTCGTGGTGTTTGCATATGCCTCCATTCTCGAGAGTTGCCAGGGATCACTTCGTACGCTGCTGTTGGTGCGTTTGGAGCAATTGCATGGCTCGGATCAAGTCGCAATTTGCGTGAAAAACACGGACCCGATTGAGCAAAACCGACTGCATGCGTTTATGAGTATCTTGCAGCAACGTATCCAACCCGATTTGCCGCCCAGAAAGCCCGCCGCACGATCCACGCGCTCCACGACCGATACCGATGCAGCTTTTGCAAGGAGTCACGGCGCACACCCTGCAAGCGAAGGGAAACCGACAGCGCAAACTCAACCAGGAGGAGCAGAAGACGAGGAGGAGGAAGAAGAAGAGGATTCGCAACTGCACGCTAGTGTTGATATCGACGATGATGATGAAGGTGGCGATGACGTCGTAGTAGACTCCAGTTTCGAACCTTCGCCTATGGCAGCACCGGGCGCTGGCCGAATAGCTCGTGATCGCACCCACACCTGTCGGTATCGCGACGATGTGGTGATTCTATTCGAAGGATATTTGAACCGCAAAGGCGATTTGTTACCGCATTGGAAAGTGGTGTATTGCGTATTGGAAGCAGACGCTTTGGCTTACTACGAGTCTCGAGAAGACTTCATCTCCAACTCGAAGCTCATCGGTCGGGTTCAGATCCACGCGATCCAGGAAGATGATTTTGGCAAGCCCAACGGTTTTCGGATCGTGACCGTGGGGCACCGTGTTCACCACTTGAGTTCTCGTACAGCATTCGAAAAAGCCCAATGGAAACGAGCGATTTCGGTACGGAAAATGTATGGCCTTGGTTCTGTCTTCGTTGCTAACGGATTGAATGTGGGTGTTGTCTGCGTTTGGTGAAAGGTCAGTTAGCGATTTCGAACGGGCCAGAGACAAACAAACGACCTCATGTTGCCTTTGCCTCCCAACCGTTGGATCCCGTCAAGTTTTATCGGCTACTTGGTGGATTACTACGAAGCGAAGTCATTGATGTGCCTCTTTTGTTTCGAAGCATGCATCCTGACATTGTCCTCACCTCGAATTTTCCCCCAATTGTGCCATTCTGGGGCCAGTATCGACGATACGATGGCTTGCTGTTGTATGTTTCCACGCTCTTGGATTGTGTGATGGTGACCAACTTTGAAATGAAAAAAGTCATTGAGTTGGTACCCGAGGATGCCGATTATGTGGACGCCATCAGTGAGACCCCATCGGGTGACGACCTAGGTCAAGCTCCAGAGCGAAAAGACAGTGGATCCAATGGGTCCACTAAGAAGGTCGTGATGGAGTCAACGAGTCCGCTGTCTGATGAAGAGGGCACATCAACCCAACCGCTCTGGAAGCGACGTCTTGTCGTGACTGGCAAAGAAACAATGGTCCTGAGGAATAGTTCTCGACGAGTAACCCAGCTGTTTGTGCATGAATTATGGTTGGATCGTAAGGATCGTCTCGTTCGATGGCACATCAGTGGCGACTCGGTTGCGCTCTCTGTCGCATTCGATGATCAACCTCGAGGGGAAGGGATTCGACTGGTTCTGCCAGGAGAAACATCTGCAATTGAGCAATCCATTCCCCCTGGAATATTCCACGTGATGATCATGAGAGCCCAGCAACTCAACTCCTGCGAATCCCTAGCAATCCAACAGAATGGCGTACCGTCCTCGAGTGGTAGCGGAGCGAGCTCGACAGCTCCCAAGGCATTCCCAGTGTATGTACGATGCATGCTTGAAGAAGGAACTCACCTCGAAAGAACGCTAGATGGACTTGATCTGAGTGCAACTGAATCGCGAGATGAACTGTCCAAAGTCAACGCAGCAGCCAGCGAAAAGAAACGCCCATCGACCAGCACACGTTGGTTTCGAGGACTCAAGCGTGCTGCCGGAATCTCTGGAGAGCGTTCTTTTGCTTCATATGGTGATCCAAGTGGATGCGTGACTAATATCTGCAAATGTTATCTTGAACCTCGTGAAGATACGGAAAGCACGCGGAACAGTGAAATCAACAATTCGAGTCTGATTTGGGTGTTGAATCCGCGATGGGGAAGCAATCTTCGATTGGAATTCCCCGGTTGCGTTCGTGGCTTTACGTATTTTCTCAAACTGGAGATCTTTCACAGCCGTTTCATGCTCGCCGACGAGCTTCTTGGTGTGTGTAAAATCAATCTGACTCCCCACTTGTCCTTGTTTAATGGGTCTGCCGAAGCGAAAGCCAATGGTGCACTTCCACGTTGGCATAACTTGTGTGACCAGTACAACGATTGCAAGGAATCGTGGGCTCCGCCAACAGTGTTCCGCGGAAGAATTCAGGCAAGTGTTGTTTTCGTGCCGTCAAACGTCCCGAATGAGCTGAAGCAAGATCCAAAAGAAGTCCTTGTGGGAGGAGGATCCGGTGCAGTCTTGCGCAGTGGCAAGAAAGCTAGTCCGATCGGGGAAGCAGGTCGACGCAAGTCAGGAGGTGACTTGGATTTAGATGCTTCGTTGCAGTCTTTGCCCAACGAAACGCTTCGACGCTTTTTGAATGAGACCCAACGAGGCGAGAGTGCCAAAAAACTGTTGCAAGAAGTCGGGCAATTGCCAAACGAGTCTGGTAATCCGTATGCTCGAGACAACCACATTTTCCAAGGCAAGAAAACGGTGTTTGATGTGCCCAAAAAGTATCAACTGATTCGAGTTGTTGGCCATGGAACCTATGGCGAAGTGATTGCCGCAAGTGATGTTGCCAGTGGTTCGACAGTTGCTATCAAGAAAATCACAAATGCATTTGTGGATTTGCCTGACACGAAACGACTTGTACGGGAATTGTGTTTATTGCGGCAGCTCAAGCATCCAAATCTCATTCGTCTGTACGATGTCTTGCGACCTGAGCGGCTTTCGTACCTAGACGACATCTACCTTGTTACCGATCTCATGGAGACCGACCTGCATCGTGTCATCCATTCCACACAAACACTCACTGATGAACACGTGGCGTTCTTCATGTACCAAATCCTTCGTGGATTGAAGTACTTACACTCTGCCAATATCTTGCATCGAGATTTGAAACCTTCCAACGTTTTGGTGACAAGTACATGCGAACTGAAAATTTGTGATTTGGGGCTTGCTAGATATGTGGATTACTCTCAGGCCAAACGTACCGTCAATGAAAATGGCGCGGTCGACGAGTTTGTGGAGCTCACGGAATATGTCGTGACAAGATGGTATCGTGCACCCGAGATCCTACTGGAAGGTTGTCGCTATGACAAACCATCGGACTTGTGGTCTGCTGGTTGCATTCTAGCCGAATTACTTGGAAGAAAACCGATTTTCCCAGGGTCCAGCACCACCAATCAACTCAACAAGATCTTTAATGTGCTGGGCACACCAGATGTTGTGTATATTGCCAGTATTCACAAAGAATTGGCACAAAAATGGGTGTATCGCCAGCGACGACGACCGAAGATTCCTTTTCAAGAGTTGTATCCGAATGCAAACCTGCGTGCTCTGGATCTATTGGAGAAACTTTTGGTATACGAACCTGACAAACGATTGACCGCCAGTGAGGCACTCAAACACCCGTATCTGAGAGAAGCATTCCGATCAAGCTACCAGGCTCAGACTACTACAACTCGAACCAGTGAATCCTCGCCAACGCAAGACCAGTCCGCAGATGCAAACTCGAGTTCATTCTGTTCTACTAATTCGTCGGTGAGTCATTTACTGGACGAAGAAGACAAAGAAGACACGTTTGTTGGTACGATTGACGACTCGCACGAACGACTTCCACTCACAAAGCAAACGATGCAGAATGCTGTCTTTGAGCATGTTTGCTTTTTCCACCCAGAGGCGAAACTGAGCGAAGAGTGGCTGGCAGCGCATGAACCAAAGAGCTTTCAGATCGACTCGAAAACAGGTTGCCTTGTGCCGATCCACAATTGATGTCTGATCGACCTAGTGGTGAAGCCGGTGCCCCAGTCGTCACCAGCTTTGGGACAATCAAGGAAGTAACCGTGCTCTTATCAACCTGGCATCACGCACCAGGCGGCGAGTTCGTGGATTTGGACAATGATGGCATCTCATGTGGACCTTATCCTTCAACGGGACCAATCACAACGACATTGAGTTGGTTGCGCATCCTTCGCGCCCGTTAACTGCCATCGTCTGCCCAGGTGAACACTTCAACTTGGCGAATCTGTCAAGTCTCTTTCTTCATCCTGCAACAAGTGACCAAAAGCTTCATAGAGGCCACGATAAACTAGAAATCATCATCCATCGATCCAATGAGGGAATCGCTGCAGAAGGTGTCTACTATGTTCTATCCTTTGAGACCCTGACCAGCAACCTTGGATGGATGAAGGAGCTTCATGTAACGGCGCAGTGAGCAGTTGGTCCGTTTCGTTCTGTAAACCCCTTCAATTCGGCAAAAAGCTTCGCTTCGTGGTCGACCGAAAACTTGCAGTAGCTCATAGCACTTGGTGCGTCTTCTCCAGCCAACAACTGCTACGACCACGGTGCAGAGTGTGTGCTGCTGCTGCAATGACTCGCTCCCATGGCTGCTGTTTAGCTCGTGCTTTGTGGTCACTAGCGATGGTGTTTGGGTGTCTTTTGGGGTCGCCATGCATTTTTCTCGCGCAAGCAGACGGCGTTTGTGAGTGCAAAGAGCCGCTTCCGGTCATCACGTTTGGCCAAACCGCGGATTTGTCGGGTACAGACAAGTACACGGGGTTCTTTTACCGCTCGGGGATCCTGGCAGCCTTCAACGAGTACAATCAAAACGTGTTACCCGACCAGAAATTCATTCTCAAACTCAAGACCCTGGACGACACGGACAGCGTGGACAAAGCCACTCAAAACATGTTGGCACTTGCGCAAGACGACGCCATTTTCGGGATCATTGGCATCGCTGGCGCTGCTCGAACGCAAGCAGCCGTGCCCATCGCCGTCGACCACAACAAACCGATTCTCAGCGCCTATGGGAGTTTGTCGATTCGCAACCCGTTTCAACGCCATGTGGTCAACCTTCGTGCGTCCTACTATGATGAATCGGCGGCCGTCGTGGAGTATTTGGTCTCGATCGAGCGTACTCGCATTGCCGTGTTTATGCAGAACGACACCTATGGTGCCACCGTGCTTCAGGGCGTCGTGGCGGCATTGAGTTCAAGCAATTTGTATCTCCATTCGACCACATACTGCACCGAAGGCGCCAATTCCACCATCTTGACGAACGAAGTTGGGCTTGCTTTGCAAATGATGATGATGGCGAAGAAGCCCCCCACTGCAATTGTGCTGGCGACCACGTTTGATGCAGCTGTGATTATGACGTTTGCAGCCCGCCAAGCATGGCCCGACATTTACTTGGCCATTTTGTCGCCGGTCAGCTCGTCGGTGGCACTCAACAAGGCACTTGCCGTCAATTCTCCTGTGTATTATCATTTCGTCACCGCGCAAATCGTTCCCGTTCCTTCCAACGTTCGACTTCCCGTTGTGAAACGATATCTCGCAGCACTCAACATCCAGGCACTCAATGCTAGCTTCTCCAGTCTTGAAGGGTATTTGCTGGGACGACTCGCGATTGCGGCGTTGGAAAGAGTTCGAGGCTTCAATTACACGGCCGAAAAGTTTCTGGATGCCATCTACGAGACCAGCTACTTCAACTTTGATGGCTTGCGCGTCGGACCGTTTGTGTTGACCAACAGCTCTAGCGGTTGCAACCAGGGCATGCACGACGTGTACGTTCTGTCAATCATGGAGAATCGAACCATGACGCTGGAGGATTCGCTGTCGTTTCCGTCGACGTGTGGCTACAAACAAAAGGAATGGAATCAAATCACCTTTGGCATGGCATGCTCCTTTGCGGAAGGAACAAGCCAGGCCATGAATTGTGAATCTTTTTATCAAGGAGTTTTGGCAGCGTTCAAACAAGTGAATGACGATGGTGGTATTCGTGGAACCACAAAACTGTATGTGAACAAGCAAGATGATCAGGGCCACGCGCAACTCGCTCTGACTTGGGCTCAGGCATTTCTAAGCGATCCCAGTATCTTTGGGTTGATTGGATTTGGTTCACCTGCTATTGACGCCATCGCCGACCTGGTTACAGCAAGCAACAAGGTCCTGTTTGGTGCATTCACTGGCGATGATTCCATTCGCGTGCCATTTCGACGCTCCGTGTTGAATTTTCGTGCCTCCGTCGCTGATGAAATGTTTGCAATCATGCACTTTTGTTACTACAACAAACACTTGACAAAGCTCGCCTTGTTGTATGAAGACACGACGTGGGGCAACGAGACCCGCAACGATTTCTTTGCCGCCTTGAATGAAAAGCGCTTGGCCATCCACGCAGAGGCTAGTTATAGTGGATCAAGCTCCATTGGCGAGGCGCTGCAACACATTATCACCTCGGGCAGTGACTTGCAGGCTCTGGTTTTCGCCGGAACAGATCAAGCGCTGGAGACGGTGGCACAAATCGTTCACGCACACAACGACAAAGCTGTGATCTTTGGGATTTCGACCACGGATGCAGCCAGACTCACCCAGAATCGTTTGCTTAGCAAGAACTCGACTGGAGACACTTCGCAGGTGTCGATCGTCAACTGGGAGAACGTGGTGATCACTCAAACCGTCCCCTCAGTTGAAAACACTTCCATTGCGGTGGTGGCAGCGTATATCAATGCCATGACCACGTTGGATGACTCATTGGTTTTGACTTCGTCGGGTCTGGAAGGGTTCATCGTTGGGCAGATGGTTGCCGTCTCTTTGAATCGAATCTTGGGCAAGGATTTGACGGTCGAGAACATGCTCAACGCCGTTTACGAGAATGGTAACTTCAACTTGGATGGGTTGCGGTGTGGTCCGTTTGACGACGGATCCGCCTCCAGTGGAGAAAAAAACTGCAGCCAATGTATGAAAACGGTGTTTCTCGTTGGCTTCCAAGACGACGGAACGGCATTGAATGCGCTTGACTCGTTTGCGTTTGGCGAGACGTGCATGTACGAGCCCACGGAAAACCTTGATTTCAAGCTCGGGACTCGCCTTGTTCTGGTGATTCTGGCTTGCTGCGGCATCGGATACACGACGATTGTCATGGTTTTGATCGTAGTGTTTCGAAACAACCAGCATGTTCGTGCGACTTCGTATCGCTTTTCGTTGCTGTCATGTCTTGGCGGGGTGGTGTGTTATTGTGGGGTGTTTGCGAACTATCCGATCCCGACCAGACTGACCTGTGCATTGCAACCGTGGCTCGTGGACATTGCGTTTGTGTTGCTATTCGGTCCGATCTTTGCCAAAACGTATCGTATTGACAAGCTGTTCAACACCAAAAGACTCAAACGTCGTGTGATTTCCGATCGTCATGTGGCGCAGATTTGTGTATTGTTGGTGCTGGTGTTTGTCGGCTTTCTGGCGACCTGGATGGTGCTGGATATGCCATTCATGCAGGAAGCGTTTACGCCCGGGGAGAATCTCCGCTACGAGAGCTGTACCAACAAGTATTCGACGTTTGGTCTCGTTGATGTCATTCTCAAGGGGTTTGTGTTGGTGTGGGGTTGCTTTCTGTGCCAGCGCGTGTTTAAGATCAAGGGACAATTTGCCAAATTCAACGAGTCCAAAGAGATGGTGGTTTGCATCTTCCACACTTCGTTCGTGGCGGGTTGCACGTTGGTGATGGGTTACGCGACCAAAGCCAATCCGAATCTCCAGTTCTTGAGCATCTCGGCGTTGGTGGTGGAGAATACGGGCTTTGTGGTGACCCTCTTGTACACGCGGGTAGTGTACTTTGCCATGATCGGCAAAGTGCATGTCGAAGACAAAGACGATCGAGAAACCACCAGTGACGAGAGGACGAGTGCGGGAACTGTCATGCCTGCGTTGACCACATCAACCAACGCTTCGTGCCTCACTGGCACGGAACCGACGAGAAGTGGGAACACGAGGAGTGGGCCTATCTGTGGAAAAGTCCTACCTGCTTCTCCAACGTCGGCTGCCACGCCGTTGCGTACTCGCTCGCCAGCCAAAGAAGCGGACGACAGAAACGCCAAATACGTGAGCTAGCATTAAGCCGTGCTGATGGTAGAGTCCTCGCTTTGGTTTGTGGATGCCCCAGTCAGTGGCATCGACTCGCAGGTGGTCTCGACGAAAAAGAAGAATACACCAACCTCTGGATCCAAGGTATTCTAGTTCTTGTTTGCATGCCTCTTCAGACCTGGTGGTGGGTACAAGTAGTTCATGGGGTCTCAACTGCAGGCAAATCCGTACGCCAGGACCCAACAGCTTCCAAATGTTTGGCCGCTGGATGCTCAAGAACGACACTTGTATCGCCATGAGCGGATGCGTGCTCCCCCCCCTCCGCCTCCATCATCAACTAGTTGTTGGCGAGTAGCGAGAGGAATCTGCAGATGTACAAACACGCCATTGGACTCGATCTTTTGTGGAGCTTATGGTTTGCTCGTTTCCAGCCGTCCCACATGCAGCAAATGTCAACACAAGATCACAAAGACAAAGACAAACCGAGTCTCGCCAAGGCAGGATGCTCCAGTACTTGATCAAGAGCAAGTCGTTCACTGGGCACCACACGAAGCAGGCAGTTTATCAAGTCGACAGTGGAAGGCGGAGCGACCTCTGGGATGCCCCACATTTGCAGGATTTTGCCAACGCCGTGGCGTTTGACGATCTCCACGGTCAGACAGTCTTCTGTGGCAAGTTGACACACCGGAGAGTTGGTCAACAGGATGAACAGGATCATTCCAAGTGACCACCGATCCGCGAGAACTGGTTCGTACTCTTGGCCTGCCACCATTTCAGGGGCCATGCAGTAGCATTTGCTGACCGAATCTCGGCATCTTTGGTTGGTCTTGGTGCTCAGTCCAAAACCGCACACTTTGAACACGTTGTCGTCCGTCACTAGAATGTTTTCCAGCGATAAATCGCGATGCGCAATGCCATGTCAGTGCAAGAACTGCACCCCGCCGACAATCTGACGGAAAGCCTTCAACGCCTCGTGTTCTTGCAGACGTTTGGAGGGTAATTGGCGCATGACGTGCAATAGATCGCCTTTGCCACAGAATTCCATGACGAACACGAGCACAAGGCCATTGTCTTCTTCCAGGATCTCCTACTGCCATCGGTCCCGTAGGTCCACGACTTTGACGGCGACCTCATTCGTTAGGTAGCGACTACGACTGCTTTCGCGGAGGTCGATGCATCGAAGAATCGGCCCGTAGTTGGCATCCATGAGTTTGCTCTTGACGAGAAAGTGGTCACGAAAGGGCATGAGGCGAGTGGGTTTGTTGGCGAACGATTGGCAGAAAGCCAGAAGCACGGAAGAAGGGGTAGATCTACTGAGATGTTTGGCTGGTGGCACACTTGAAACACAGCAAAACGAAAAGTGAAGGGTCTGTTCTACTAGCCTCTCTCTCTCTCTTCAAGGATCCTAAACAACCAGGGGAAGCACTTGCAGATGGGGAATGCTTTAGAACCCAGCTCAACGACACCATCTATCCATTTCATCGTACACCTGCTCCTTAAAACGACGGGAGGCCGTGGAGCGATCCAACGATGACACCCTGACCGTTTCAAGATCCTTTCTGGACCTTTTGGCCGTGTTGCGTTCTTCTTTGGGTTCTGCAGAGTCCAAAGATTTTTGGCGTGTGCCAAATCCATTGGGGAGATCCAATAGGCTTCCACGCTGGCGCTGGGTGCGCATTGTCCAGCAGTGAGTGCCTGTTGCCATTCCAAAGCGGTGTCACACGTAGCAACAAAGCTTCCAAAGGTTGCTGGCTCGATACCCAAAGGATCGTGTCAGTGTGTTCCCTCGAATCCTTCGGCAGTCTTCGCTCGACGGCAACACGTTTCGTTGAAATAGGTCATTGTAGTGTTCGACATGTGTGTCCACGCCAACAAGCCATGTCAAACAGTTGTGAATCCAAGCGTCTCCGATACAGTCGAAGTTGGTGGTAAACGTGCAGACGGCACCCCTCAAGTGGAACCGATTTGCGAATGACTTGTAATTGTCGAAGCGATGGTCGTAATAGCGATGAATGCGGCCGCGCAAGTCGTTGGGGAGATCCATTTTGTTCATCGTGGCAAACACAGATTCCATTTTGCGATGGTAGTTGGTCGAG
>JAMFLO010000117.1:65012-88823 GCA_027475765.1 Paralagenidium karlingii | reverse complement strand
CACTTTGACTTGGTGTTCGTGGACGTCAAAGAGCATATTGAAATGCAACGGTTTGGTGGCGAGCGGTTGGAAATCCGCACGCGAGAAGCGGTATTTCTTGGCCGCGGGTTGCGAGGAAGAAGTGGCCATGGTGCGTACGGTGGGCGTAAAGTGCTTGGAATGCTTGGTGGAAAGGAAAGGCAACCACAAGCACTGGGAGGCTCTGGTGGCAGTAGCAAGTGACGCGGATCGGTGCGCCAAAAACGATGGGGGTCTTTGGGTCTTGGAGCTGGGAGCAGAACAAGTGCCGAAGCGTCTCGCTACCCAACGCGAAGAAGTAGAAGGAGAAGAAGAAGAAGAGAACCAGCCGGAAGAAGCGACGCGCTTGAGGCTGAGGACGCGAATTGCAGAGTGAAACGCAGACTGACGCATTCGGGCGGACTGGCAAAGTGCGGTGTGGTGGAGTCTTGAGGGGATAGGTGGTTCTGTTGCTCTTGGATACTGTATGGAGAATAAAGGGAAACCCTGGGGACCACAAAGAAACCAGGAAGAAAAAGATCGCACATCAATCCTCTTTCTTCTCTCCCCTGTCGCTGCGCCATCCGAGCCAAAAAGCAACCGAAAGGCAACTGGCGCGCGGGTTGGTCTCTTTTTGTCGTTAACTTGCGACTGGGGAGTCCTTTGAGTCTTGGCTGTTCTGGTCTCAAGCCCAAATCAGGCAGAGAAAAGACGATTTACGGCTCCCCCCCCCCTTTTCTTATCAAACACATGCTGCCATGACATGCATCGCGCGCAAAGCCCGGACCCGGCACACCACGTGGCTTGTCCTTTGCTTCTTGGTCATCAACACCCGCAAAGATCGCCTGGACGTATACCTGGCAAAGTATACGCGTTGTATACCAGATGCAAGCAACCTTATTTTGTCCAGTCACAACTCAATTGTACCTCATTTTGATATTCGAAACACTCAAGTCTACATTGCACCTTGTTTTGGTAAAACCTACAATTCATTTCTCTTTCCCACACCCCTTGCCCATTGACAAACCTCCTCCGAAGGTTTTATTGGGTTTGGTTGGTTCAGAGCATTTGGTAGCACCGTTTGGTACCAACCGCGCTACTAAATGGTCGATTTGGTACCAATCGTTCCTGAACCAGTCAAGGCAGTCAATCCCCAAACGACCAAAATTCCGTGACCGCCAAGAGTTCATTAGCAAGTCGGAAGATTAAGCATCCTCTATAAACACCATGGCCCCACCACCACCAGCAGGCGAAGAAAAGATCGTGATTTTGCGTACGGTCGGCGGCGAGGTGGCTCCAGCTTCCGCGCTTGCTCCCAAGGTCGGTCCTCTCGGTCTCTCCCCTAAGAAAATCGGTGAAGACATTTGCAAGGCCACCCAAGACTGGAAGGGTCTGAATGTCACGGTCAAGCTCACCATTGTCAACCGTCAAGCCACCGTGTCCTTGATCCCAAGTGCTTCGTCGCTTCTCGTCAAGGAACTCAAGGAACCCCCACGTGACCGCAAGAAAGTCAAGAACATCAAGCATGATGGCAACTTGTCCTTGGACCAAGTCATCTCCGTGGCTCGTGTCATGCGTGAACGTTCCATGGCTCGTACCCTTGCCGGTACCGTCAAGGAAATCTTGGGCACGGCTTCGTCTTTGGGCTGCACCGTCAACGGTGAAGCCCCCACTGAGATCCAGCGTTTGATCTCGGAAGGCGAAATCGACATCCCAGAAAACTAAGCGGTTGGGCTTCACCGCCACAATCTGTCGAGTGTGTGTTTTTGATTTGGTGATTGTCTTAATTTTCCAAATGAGAAATGCCATCCACCGAAAGCAAAACAGAACCAACCCTTTTCGGTTGACTGTTTTGCTGCCTCTTTTTGGGGAGAAACAAAATGAAAGAAACGCCTGGAAGAAGAAGAAGAAGAACTGTCCCAACTGGCACGGTGTTTCATCGGGTGAGGCGGTGGTCCGACTCAAAGCTATCTTGGTTTTGTTGTATATCGACGGCTTTGACCACACTGCATTGCACGAATCGGGACAGTGACGTGATGGCGGCGGGGGGCGGGGAGACTTCTTTCTGGGTCGTTTCTGTGTTTGGTTGTTGCGTTTTGGTCTCTTCTTTTGCACTGGACAAACTCACATCGACGGCCATTTTCATTCTTCATCCCACCGTATTTTGATTGAAACGATGCCGATGATTGATTCCAAACACAACAAACTTTAATATACTCTGACGAAGGGCTGTGTTCCTTCAGCTGAGGACGATCTTTTCTTGATGAGGCATCAATCAATCAATCAATCCATTCATTTGCTTTAGCATTAGGAAGGTAAATGAGATCAAGTCGGGTCACTCGCGCAACGCGAGGAAACCAGAGTCGAGACGATGAATCAACTGAAGAGCCTCCAGTTGAGCGAGAGCTTGTTCGCCTTCCTGTTCACTAGGACAGCTCTGGGACCACAAACAGCAGAGAGGATGCGTGGGTTTTAATCTTGCGCGTTGCCCACCAAGAGACAACAACATATTTACCTTGAGAAACTCTTCTGTTCGCACTGTGTGCAGCGGAGAAACCGAGTCGTTGCTCAGATGTTCGTAGAGCCGCACCATCAAAGTACCGACACTGGCAGAACTCGACAGCATGCGGAGCAGTGAGAGCAATTGACTCGAGTTTTTGGTCGATTCGGTCTTGGCATCTTCTTCCAGAGCGCGAGTCTGGCCGTCCATCAAATCCTTTCAGTGTCAAAGAACAGACTGGCGACCAGTGAAGAATCGTTTGCTCACCTGGCTGAGTTCGTTTTCCAGGTTGGACAACTGGTCTTCGTACTCGGCCTTGAGCGACGCCAACTGTCACACCACGATCCAAATCCCCGTTTGGCGCCATGAACCATTTTGCCCCGCTGCAGAGCAAAGAGCAATACTCACGTTCTGCTTCAGAGTCGCGTCTCGTGCTTGCTGCAAGAGTCGGACTTCTTCTCTGAGTTGATCACATTGGGCTTGGACTATTTTGCCCCAATCAGAGGAAGTCCGTTGTGAAATACCCTGCAAAACGTTCAAGAACAAACAGTCCACGCACCAGCTTCTTCATCCATAGTTGAATCCTCTTCTTCTTGGACATCTGGCTCCTCTGGTTGACCTGAAGATTCGTTTGACGTCTGCTGCTGCTTGGCTTGATGATACTGAGCTTGTAGCTCTCGGATTTCTGACGACATGCTATGAATCATTTGCTGCAAGCGCATTCGATAAGTCATCAGAAAGCAATAGCGCTCGTTGTTGCACAAAGGGCGCTCTGGATACTTTTAGTGCCTCGTTTTCCTGGCGAATGCGAGCTTCTTGCTCTTGGGAAAGCTGCTGAGCTTCTTCATTTGGTCGTGGCCGTTTTTTCGGTCGCTTTGGCTCTTGTTGTTGCTGCTGTTGATTCATGATTTGCTTTCATCACGACAATCTCCCGGTATGAGTAGACTGGGGATTTGGCATTTGACATCTCCAAATACAACGTACTTGCTCCACACTGCGAATCTGGTTCTCGAGTTCCTCCAACATCCTGGCATATTCTTCTTGAATACCTCCATTTCGCTTGGACAGCAGCTCATGGAACTGGAAAACAAATGCGAGGGAGTAAGCCAGTGAGTTCCAAAACCAAGAACTGTAGCTGCATTGGCGCTTTGACCTTTTGCGATCGTCGGCGCAGCTCTCGCTCTTGTTTCTGCTTTGTTTCTTCCAGTTGGTTGACCACCTTTAAACCTTGACGATTGAGTGAGTCTCCAGCAAAACGACAGATTGGCTTGGAGGTGGGTTTACCTTGAGCCACAAGTTCCTGCAGTTGAATGGGTTTTGGCTTGTCATTGGACACATGGTATGGGGCAAAAGCAAGTGAATTCGAACTGTCTTGGTGATGATGACTGAATAAGGCACTGTTTTCTCGTCTTCGTGGCATCATGTCGCCATGGAGCTTGCCCTGACAAACCCTCAGAGTCTTGGATGTTGTGTCATTGCTGAACCGCAACTGATATTTCCACCGCCAGCAAACAAGGCCACCAAACCGTCAGATTCGACAGAGAGCAGCAGCATCGGTCTTTTCTGCTGTGTTCCAAAAGACATCGCTTACCCGCTCATTGCACGCCTGTAACTGCACAAGGCATTGCTGCAACCCAAGTGGCGCACTCATCACTCACATTCACAACAAAGGCAATGTGTGGCAATGTGGTCTAAAATGGTAATTATCCACCTCTTTTTATGAAAACCAGGAAACGATACTGGGTATTTATGTAAATAAAACGTTGTCATGGTGCCACGACGTCCATTTTCTTTTTCACCAGTCGCAACAGTCGTGGCAGATCATTCTGCTCGATGGCCTCGGCAAGTTCTGCCTGCGTCAACTGCCACGTACCATAGAGCCACATGAGCAACATTTACCATTAGGCGACGTCGGTTAGCTCCAGTAGGTGGCAACAGCACTCACCTCAATGTCTGCGTCGACCTTGACATCCACAAGTCGGTTGGTAGCCTGGTCGGTTTGCACGGTGATCACTTGAGGACTCGGAAGTACACGAAGCGCCATAACTCCATCGCCAATGGACTGAATCTCAATGCGATCGAGTGATTCGCGAAGACGGAGCATCTCGGAATACCTTTCAACCACACGCAAGCCATCAAAGAACCACAAATGTGAGTTATACTGGAGTGGGTGTCATCACCAGGAGCGCTCTTCATCACCATTTCTGCATGTGCTGTAAACGGAGAAGCTGTTCTTCACGTCGTTTGTTTTCTTCGTCCCGAGTTTGGTCGTTTTGCTGCGCCATTGACAATAGTTCCAACAATCAGCGACTCCTTGTTGGCAACAAGAAAGACGACAAAGCCCACCTGCTCCTGCAATTGTGCAAGCTTCTCCTTGAGCTGTTTGACTTGGCCGTTCAAATCCACCTGCTTATCTTCAAATTCGCGCTGCTTTTTGCAAAGCTCCTGAATGGCTTTCGTCTGGGTCTCCAGCACACGTTCACAGTCATGTTCGTCGTTCAGTGTGGTGTTCATCGAGAGCTGAATGGATGCTTTTCGCGCAGCATTCTTTTGTTGCAGTTCTTTCCATTTGGTCGTGAGCTCGTCGATATCCTGTTGTGTGTCCTTGCTTGTTTGCTCAGCGTTGCACGCTGCTGCTTTCTCTGATCAATTCACGCTAAGTGTCAGTGGACTGCACTCAAGAGAGATTGAATCTGGTGCTCTCACGATGTTCGATCTGCCGAAGCAACTCCAGCGCTTTACTGATCGCTTGCTGTCGTTCTTGCAGCGCTTGTTGCCGCATTTTGTCCTTGTTTTGCTTCGAGGTATCCATGGCAGCCGACTGACTCTTGTTATTAGCATGATTGGGGTGCGTTTGCACGGCATTTCGAAGCTCTTCGACACTTTGAAACTGCGCGATTTTGTCCAAAAAGTGTTGTTTGGTCTGTTTGTGAAGAAACTCTTGTTGCTTATGCTGCAACTGGCTCTGATCAAGGCACAATCCCAACTATCCATGAGACTTCCATTGCGCAGCGGATCCGCGGAGGAAAAAAAGCAAACAAACTGTTACCATTAGTTCATCCACCGTTGACTTATTGCTTGAATCATCTGAAGAGTGGCTACTGGTCATTTTCGTAGCATTCAATTGCGCAACAAACTCGGCCAGCTCCACCGATGGTGACGTGCTTTGATGGCCCAAAACGCAGCAACCAGAGCGATTCAGAGCGTCCGAAAAAGATGAGTCGCATCTTCACGATGAAAAGAAAAAGGATTTCAAGTGACAAACCTGGTGTTGTCTTCCTCGGAAGAGTGCGCTGTGGCGGGCTCCGCGACTTGCTCCATGGGCTTCTTGGTGCTTTTTGCGCTGGTTCACTTTTCAAATGGCTGTTTGAAAAATCTATTTCACAATCTGTCAAACTAATCTCGACCATAGCCGTATCATCTCATATCCGTTAAGAACAAACTAGAGGGACGTTGCAGCACCCAAGCCAGCTCAAACTACATGCAACAACGCCCCCAACGGCAAGTCTTTCTGGCGGTGGTTGTGGTCGTTTGCGTGGCGCTGCGGTTCGTTGTAGCACAGGAAACCACTGCGGATGCTCTGTACAAGTCGACTCGCTGCAACGAAGCATCTTCTTCGGATGCCTGCCGCGCCTACGAACGCTGCAAGGCGACCCATCGCTGTGGTCGCGGCGATGAAGGTGCGTGGGGTGCTGGACCACGACGACACGAATGGCGGAATATTCTCTGACGACGTGGCTGTCGCGGATCTGACAGACTACGACATCACTTTTGCGTCGCTCAAGAGCTTCGATCGACTCTTTGTCGGCGGAGAACGCCATGAAATCCCACTGGTCAATGACTTTGAAGATTGGAAGACCGGAACCCATCGGTGGAAAATGAACCAACGTGAGAAAGCGACATAAGAAATTGACCAAGTGACTAAAGCAGAAGAAGCTGATGGTGTCTATGGGACTGTTTAGACTGGAATGCATCGACCCTGCTGGGCTTTACGACCTGGGATTTCCTCTTGCTGGGCTCACTGGAACTGTCGGCCGGGTACCTTGTCTTTGACACCACCAAAGCTCGGCTCTTTGGTGATATCAATGTACAAGGCGTTCTAAAACGAACGCGCTACGGCACCGAAGTCGCCGTGTTCAATTTCATGACCGTTTACTTGGGCAAAGATGTCAAAGTGCGCTTCCAGGGCTCCAATGCCATTTGTATTCTGAGTCGAAGCAGTGCGATCATCGATACTCCACTGGTCGTTCGTCCGGGGACGCTTGGTGGATTTGCTGGAGGTGGGTTTGTCGGCACGGGCAATTACAACAACAACCAAAACGGCCCCGGAAGCCCCAATGTGCGAGTGTATGTGAAGACCGTGTCCACCTTTGCGACTCATGTTTCTGAGATTCAAGAGATTCAGACCTCGTGTGCTCCGGGACAGAAACTGCAGGGGCATTTTTTGTTGTCATATGAAGATCTGAGCCATCTAACTCAACCGATTCCGTTTGATGCGACCTCGTATGATGTGCAGCGATATCTGGAGACGGCGTTTGGTCATATTGGCAGTATCCACGTCGAGAGAAGCGATACACAAGAGCAGAATCCCGAGATTGGCCGTACTTGGCGAGTCACTTTTGTCAGTGCTGTGGGTGATGTGCCGCAACTCGTCGCAATAAGTCGACTCACGGGACTCGATTCCAAAGTTCAGACACGAACCATTCAACAGGGCAATCAGCTCTCGGGAACGTTTCAGCTCACCTTCCGCAACCTCCAGACGCGAAACATTGCGTACGATGCCACCAGTGATACTGTTCGTCAAGTGTTGTTGAACGACTTCCCGATGCTGTTGGATGCTCGCGTGGCAAGAACAGACGAGTTCGGCTTCTGTGAGCAAGGAAGTACTTTGCCGGACCAAACCGCGACAAATTCAGTGGGTAATCCACCTCCCAACTTGGCGTTTAATCCGACAGAATGGCTAGTTCCTAATGCAAAACTGGTGGAAGCTGAGAGCTTTAAGAGTTTCCAAGACAAGCTCTGCAGCGCTGGAAGAGGAGCAGCAGGTGGTGTTGTGTGGAAGATCCAATTCTGGACTCGCGATGGAAACATAGTTCCCACGAGTCCATCGTCTCCGCTGTTCTCGACCAGTTCATCATGCGATCCATTCAGCGTCACAGCCAAACTCTCTGGAACTGGCGCAAGAGCTGAAGTTATCAATTCCCTGTGCTTTTCACTGTCATTTGGTGGCGCTGGAGGTTCCCATGGCAATTTCGGAGGATCTGGTTACGGATCAACCAATACGACAGGATTGATGTACTCAAGCGCGTTGATCACCGACCTTGTTGGTGGAAGTGGTGGTGCTGGCGGCGGCTTACAACCCATTGATGTGTTTCCTGTGGTTCAGCCCACTTTGGGCGGAGCAGGAGGGGGCGCGTTGATGCTTTCAGCTGTGAATGATATTCTGATTGGGCCCAAGGGTGCCATTTCGGTGAACGGAGGCACTGGTAATGATGGGTTTACTGCTGGAGGAGGCGGATCCGGTGGCAGCATCTTTCTATCAAGTGGTGCCACCATTTCTCATCAAGGACTTCTTCAATCGCTCGGTGGCGACGGAGGCAAAAGCTTGGTATCTCCTTTTTCGGGTGGAGCAGGGAGTGGAGGGCGCATCAGCATTCTTGCTCAAGCTTTTTCCACCTGGGGTCAAGGAACCATTGATTTGCGTGGAGGAACAAGCCAACACGGTGATCAAAACGGTGGCCAAGGAAGTGTCTACACCGAAACATCCACGAGTCTTCAGATTCGCGTCGATCCGTCTATGGGGGCGGCGGGAACGTTCAAGTCGTTGCTAGTGGATGGAAGTGAATCGTATGAGATAGGAAGCGCAGGATTTGTTCATTCCCCAAGTCACCAACAAGCACGCAATGGCCCATTCTTCGAATTGAACGCACCAAGTCGTCCGTCACGAGTCAGTTATTTCGTGCGCGTCGGCAATTTGCGCGAAGGAAGAATGGCTACAAACCGAGGAGCACTGTTTGCAATCCATGATCGTTCTCTTCCAATAGATGCCAACGACCAAGAACGAACCTTCAAGAACGAAATGATGATCGCCATCGCCATCACAGAAGGCTTTTTTGTGCACGAAGCCAACGTCTTTGACTTCCCAAGACATCAATTTCAACGTAAAGTACAACAAAACCGCTGGTACAAGATCGACTTGCTGATCGACTGGTTCACCAAGACGTACTCGATCCAACTCAATGACATTGTCAAAGTCTCGAACGCCAAATTTGTCGGCGAATCCATTCATGGCGTCAGCTTGAACAACTACCACGCCATGTCGACGTGGTGGGATGAGTTGTACGTGGGCAACAACCACCTTGTCGGGTTTGTGTGTCCGTCGTTTGGCGCCCCGTTGGGTCCAAACGGTGAAACGCTGGTCAGCAATGCCTTTCTAAGCGAAGGAACCGGCTTGAGCGTGCCTGCTCGTAAGCGTAAGCTTTGGAAAGATAGTGTTCAAGGACTACAAGCCACGAGTTTCCATCCGATGCAGCAACATGAAAGCCATTTGTCGAGACAGGAAAAGTTCCAGTACAGTCAAGCGGGCCAAGTTCCATTTGATGGTGAACCGCATCGCGACTATTTCAATGATGTTCGTGAGCAAGAAGTCGAAAGCGATGCTTCGCTTGGCCAGGCTCGAGACTTTTTGTACGAGAGTGAGTTGCTACGTCTGACCGACGTGGCTCAAGACAATTCCATTGTGTGGCCACTTGAAACAGGCATCGATCTCGAGACTTTGGACGAGTCGGCCAACATGACAAAGCTCTTGGCCAACTCTCAAGCACTTCAACATCGAGGAAGCATTTATTGGTTTTCTGAATTCTTCAACGACCAGGTCAACAATACCCAGATCTCATCCAACAACAGTGGCATCGGTTCTTGTTCCACGACTGACTATCTCGAGTGGAAAAACGAAGGCGTGGTGCTGCATTTTGCCAATCTGACTGACCCTTTTGGCAACCATGGCGGGCAGCAACCAGGCGGCTCTTCCTTGTTGTTTGGCGACTATCCAAAAGTGATCTACAATACCAACACTGCGAAATTCGTCATGTGGATGCACGTGGATGACTTTAGCAACACGATGGGACTCAGTGGAGTCGCCACCAGTGATTACCCCAATGGTCCATTTGCGTTTCAAAAGTCTTTCTACCCAGATGCGCCACTGGAAGCTCCCGGTGGGAAGAGCATCAATGAGACCCATGACCAAACCGTCGCTTTCGTGGCGAATAGCCCGACGCCAACGGCTTATTTGATTCGAACGTTCTACAAAACAGTCGAGTACTGGCTTCCACGAAGTGTCATGGATCCGCTCTGGCAGAGCATTCACAATCCCGACGGCACGACCAACTTTGGATTGAATTACCACCGAGCGTTCTATGACGAGAACTACGACGACCCCAACGACATTGCCAAGCAACGTTGGCGAATGGAAGACAATCCATGGGAAGTTATCTGCTGCGAAGAAACCCAACTGGACAAATGTGTGACAGTGACAACTGCGCCTTCAGATGGGTTCCTCAACTATACTGACCCCGTCACAAAGCAAAATGTGACGGTTCAAGTTCCGGACAGTGGAAGTCCGTGCCCCAACTTTATGGTCAAGAAAGGCATTCTTGGCCAAGCGCAGAATGACACCCGCATCGCCACGCGGTACAAAGACCCCAACGATCAGGCCAATAATGCATTCATCGAAGATTCCGTTCCGTCCCACACCACCTGGGGCTTTCCTGTATACAATGTCAAGACTTGGCGTGGCAATTACTACGATTCTCTCAGCACCAACATTTCTCAATTCATTTTCAAGCGATACGCGGGGCGTTCAAAGCGTCTCGCCATTGAAAAGTCGGCGCTTTCCACCGAAGGTGCCTTGAATGCTTACAAAGCCCATACCGAGTTGGAACACAATGAAAGCTTTGATATTCACTACGATGTACACGACGAACCAGACTTTGTCTCACCGGATTCTCTGCATCCGTTCACGTACCCCAATGAAGAAGAAAGCGAGAGTTTCATCAATGTCAATGATACCGACGCCGTTGAAGACATGCTTTCGACTCTGGGAGTACCGTTGACGGCGTCGTTTACCAACAAATATGCTTCATATGATATTGCCGAGCTAGATATTGATGGCAACCACAAGGTCTCACTCTATGAAGTCGCCTTGCTTCAACAACACTACGCGCAGGGGTTGCTGAGTGAAGCGCTGGTGACATCATTGCTTCAAGACTTCGAGGCACTCAAGGCGGAACAACTCTCGATCCTGGATGTCAATGGCGATGGGAAAATCATGTACCCAGAATTCAGGGGCTGGCTGGGCGAAGACCCTGGGTTGTTGTTTGACCAATTTGATTTGGACAAGAATGGCTTTTTGGACGAGAATGAACTGGCGCGATGCCTCTGGGATCGTCAAATTCCGAGGATTGACATGGTCCTGATCTTTCTGGATCCATCGTTTGATGGGCGAGTGTACTTCCCGCGCTTCATGACGGCCGTTCAAGAAACCGGACCACAGTACATGTTTTCCCAGTACGATTTCGATGGCTCTGGTGATTTGACACGAGATGAACTGGAATTGATGGCGTGGGATCTCAAATCGTTTTACAATTTCACCAATTTTCCACGTGTGCAGGGCATTTTGCAAACCAACTTCACGCGGATTCCCAAGCAGCAATTCTTTGATTTCTTGATCTCGGAGACTTCGCTTGTCAGTGATGAACGTCAGCAACTGACCGTCGACAATGCAGTGCATGGTACGCGTCCAGATTCGTTAATTGGTCCGATGCAAGTGGTGGAGACACGACGCGCCAAATACGCGGCGATTTCTCGACTGACCAGTGATTTTCTCTCGACCGAAGGATTGCTGCAAGAAATCGAAGGCGATTTCGAAGGACGAGAAGCTCTGATTCATTTTTTCGGCTTTGAGCAACAGCTTTTTGGACTGAGTGATGCATCGACCGCAACAGTTGGTGTGGGTCCAAGCCCTGGCACAAGTGCCTCCTCGTCTTCCACTTCACCGTTTCGATTGTTTCTGTCGCCCAACATGCTCCACGAGCGCGCATCTTTCTGGAATGGCCGCCACTGGGAAGGAAGACCGTCTGCTCCCGTCGTGTTCACGTACGGGGAGCAGTGTCAAAACATTGCAGGGACCACCAAAGGCTGTCTACCATGCCAGAGCCGGTCCTCGTACGTCACCGACCGTGTGGACCTGTACCAATCGTTTCAGACTTCTCTTGCGCACTGTGACAACCAGAAAGAGCTCGATGCCTACGTCAAAGACTTTGACCAACACGTCTCAATTCAGATGCGCTACCAGCAACGATCATCGTATGGTTACCAGGGTCTGCAGCCGCATTACTCGCCGTGCTTCAACCAGTCCGAGTATTTCCCGTGTGATGTCCATCAGGTTCTGGATGGCACCGTGGCCGATGGCACGCGCAATTTCTCGTTGCGCAACACTTTACGGAATCTGGCGTGGGAAAACCATCCCAACAATCGCGGATCGTCTCAGAAAATCCGTGCCGATGAACTGCAGGAAGCTTCGATCGGCCCGTCGTTCGTTGAGCGCTTTCCAAATCGCCAGCGAGATGCCATCGACTCCCTGCTCAACTCCACCTTGGTCAACGGACCAGATCAACTTACTAGCGTGGTGGGTGGTGGCTCGTAAGGTGACCATGCCTCTTGCATGGTTAGTGCCAGTGGTAACTGAATATGCCGACATCATGCTTTTCTGATTGTTTTTCACATCATATGGTGTTAACTGAAGCCAACAAGTTGTCTGGATGACCCAATCTGGCCACTCGCAACATGTTGACGTTTCGCTACGCGGAGGTTGTCCGCGGTGACTTGTGCTCTTCACGCACACGATCTCGGCGACGACAATTCGACTGAATTCGACCATGCGGACCCCATGTTGGCAATGACAAACGGGTTGTCAAAGGCGGACTGTTGGCTTGTGGCCTTTGGATCGAGAACGCAACGCGCAGACCATTTTCACAACACCCAGGCGTTCGAGTGACTCTTGCCAAAGCAACTCGAGCAACTCAAGTAACGGCCGCGTGTGGGACAGGACCAGCCAGTCAACGGTTTGATTGTTGTCGGTCGGTTGGTGCGTTGCGTTGAGGGCTGGAAAGGAGGTGTTGTCATTGGCTTTGTTTGGCATAGGAAAACCGCAAGAGTCTGTGAGCAATCACTTGTCCAACCGTCGTCACCGTCGTCCCAGCCACAGACATGGTTCCCACAAGATGGCTCGGGTGCAAAGAGCCATAAGCCAGGCACAAATGTCTAATTGTACCTCCCAATGCCACACGAAGCGACTGAGTGGGTAGCGGTCTTTCCATTCCAATAAGGTTCGACCTTTTGTCGGAATAGCTTGGACTCTTGACCACGCCCGACTGAAAACGAAGACACAATTAGTGGTGTGTGTGGGTGTGTCGTCCACTCACTATCATCCCACACCTTTGCACTGGTTGGAAATCGCCTCATCCATCTTGATGGTGCTTTGTTCGTGCAAACGAAATGCTGGTGGCACACACGACAGCCACCGGAAGGCTGGTGCGGGTCGGATACTATCTTGTGGCTTTGATTTTGCTGCTGTCGGCGGTTGCGATTGGCGCCAGGTTGTTGCCGATCAGTTCGTTTCTTAGCCCTTGCTTGACCCAAGAATGGGCCGCCAACATGTCCGTGCAAGTCGGCATGTGCGTCATCGATGCCGAAGGACGCAAGCGGCATTTCTATCTTGAAAAGGCCGTGGGCTAACGAGTTCCCACGCTTCCGAGTTATCCAATCATCGTGTGGTTGGTATGGATGGCTGAACACGGTTGCATGGGTGGGTGGTGATCACGAACGTTTTGCGCTGTCTTGCAGGTCCATGATCCTCCAACAACTTCGCCACTCGCGCACAGTCCAATCTGTTCCAAACCTGGCAAGCCTTTCTTCAGCGCCAACGCCAGATTCGATGTCGAAGGAAATGCCGTCGACATCGGTCACATCAAGGGAAGCTTGTCACACGCTGACAACTACGGTGTTCACCATCCTCGCCGGCGAAGTGGTCAGTGATATGCACTACTAGCCCGTTGCGTTTGACCGCCTGCTGATGTGGTTGTTGATGAGTGTCCGTAGCTTGGTTACCCGATCGCCGAGTACCGTCCAACTGAACTTGACTCGGCCACCACGCGAATGGCTTCGGTTGGGCTCAGAGTCTGTGCACCAGTGCACATCAACTTGAAGATGTGGCCAGCAGGCATTGAACAACTCCTGCAAAGGAATCATTGGGTCCATGAGTTTCTCCGGCGTCGATGTGACCTCCAACCTGATTAAACAAGGAGCCCATGCCTCCGAATTCAAAGTGCTGTTCAGTGCTTCATCACCGCCACGATTTGCCAATCCCACAGCGAAATGCTTCCACTGCGATGCTGCTATGGCCGACGATGCTGTTTCTGGTCAGCACGTTGTTCTCGTTGCAGATTGCAACGTGCAGTTTGATTTCGGTGAATCCTTTTGGCTCATCGATCGCATGCAGTGTGTCGATGGCAGTGCTCAGTGCGCTAGTCGTGGTGGTGATCACAATGGGGTTGCAGTTGCCAAAGTGGACCGGCGACGCTTGCGGCAATCGCCGCCGTGGTCTGGCGTCTGGTGGTTTTGCCAGAGATGGTGCAAACGCAAAACCATTCACCCCGACCTGAGTACGAACGCAAGTTCGAGCTCCACCAACACTTGGACGAGTTGGCGCTCGGCGATCACTGTGGTGACCGTTCGACACGTTCAAAGAGAAAACAACAGGTCAAAGTGGAGGAAAGAGGTGCATTGGGTTCTTTGTCCGTGTCGAAAAAGCTGTTGGTGGCTGGTTAAACCCTGGGAGGGAGACTAACTGGTGCGGGATCGCACCATCACGACGATCGAGAAGAGAGTCGACAAAGATTGGCTCCAGGCTGTTTAGCATGGCCCCAGGCTGCTCATTGTATGGCTTTGAGAGCGCGAAGCTACTCATGAGCCGCCATGAGTGATGGTGCAGGTCGCTCCTTGTTGTTGAAGTTGCCTTTTCTGTACGATGGACGCACATCAACTGAATGCCCTCCAAACCAACCAAGAAAGCAACAAGTGGTTGTCGGGCTCTTTACTAGTTAATTGCGGGGTTACTACACCACTAACGGACGTCAACTGAAAACTACAATACGTTGAATTGACAGTCAACTCACTACTCCAGTCAATACCGTGTGGAAGAAGCATTCGCCGAGAACGACGCCTTGAAACAGAAATCTAAGCACAATGGCACGTGGTCCGACACGTACTGGCAGTTAGGCAGCGCAGTCTTGGAGTACGACTCCAACACTTCGGGTGGATGTACTTTGAGCCCTGCAAATGGCGTTAACTGCTCACGCGTGTACCAAACGTAGTCGACGACGCCCGTCCAGTGACCTGTTCCGTAGTTGATTTTGGCATCAGAACGCTCAGTTGTGGGCAAGTCATCACTTCGCAGAGACTTGTTTACCAGTGTAGTTGGTGTACTCGGGTTCTTCGCCAAACACTGAACAGTAAGCGCTTCCAAATGGAATGCCATGCTCCATCTCCATGGAGGACATAATGTCGGCGAGTTGTTGAAGATCTGGATGATCGTTCGAGACATGGTTTCGTGTCATGTACTCGTACACAGAGCTGGTCGGTTCGCTGTTGAAGTCGCCACACAAAATGATCGGAAGATTTCGTCCCATGACCACGCGCTCAATCTGTTGGTCATGGATAACATCAGCGTGGTTCGATCTCCATTGCGACCAGACATGAATGTTGCACCGACCTGCTTGACTAGTGTGTGGGTCTGCCACATTTTGACATCTGGGAACTTTGGATTGGAGAAAGTGTGCACGTTGGAAATGCAGATAAGCGGTCCGGATTGGGACTTTCGCGCTGCTCGACAAATAAACATTTAGCGCCCCCCCCAAGAAGACTCTCATGGAACGGAAAAGGACACGTACAAACTTCATTGTTGGCCGGAACAGCTTCCAGCACGGCGATTTGAGCCACGTTGTCGCGCAAGAGCCGTTGTTTAATCTTGTAGATACTCTGTTGGAAAGCCTGCAGGCAATAAACACCAAGTGAATCCAACACAGCGGAATGAGCATGTTTGTTCGACGACCAGAGAGCAGTTTGGTATTGTTTTCGGGCTGTTGCTTCTGCTGCTGTTTCCACATTGCACCTCTCTGTCAATGTTCATTGCGTTCGGATATGCCATCTCAAAGTCGTTCACGATATTCGCCAAGAATTCGGACGCTGCCTCGTTAAATTCCAGTGGATACTGCTCTTTCATGATGAATCTGCTCATCGGCCGCAGGTCCCACAGAGATGTCAACCAGAAAAGCCGCCAGCAGAGCAGCCAGTCACCACCAAATCCAGCAATACAGTGATGCTGCATCGTTTTTATCACCTGCTTTTCTTGTAAAAGAGCGCGCAACCATCCACTTTGCCTTCCAGGCCCATGGACTCTCGAGTCTTCTTGAGGTACCAGCCTTCGTATCCCATTTCCGACATCATCGGATAGAAAAACTTCTTGTAGTGATCGCCTTGCACTTCCTGCGTGTTGAATAACCGGCGGTCAGGCTTCTCCAAGTACCACACCAGCACAACAAATCATTCCAACCTGAAGACAGAGGATGTCAGCGTTGTACGACTGAAGTTCTCGTTGCAGTAGCTCACGACGAAACGACCAACTCAGTGCCCACAAAGGGCAGTACGAGTACATTTGCCGCGTGGCATAGATCTCGGCCAGAATGTTGTACGTCAGAACACGGAATACTCCAATCTGACGGAGTCGAGGTGTTGGTCGCTCTTCGTTCACATTCGCAAGCATTTGCCGCTTGGGCGGCATGGGCGGGACTGATAGATGTACATCACGACACGCATATGTCACCCTATTTGCCCATGTGTGGGTGGTCCTGGCGAAAGATCGAACGCCACACAACTTACATGGTAATACAATGCCTGTTTCGACGGTTTTCGAGATGACGGCACCTCCATCGATCTTGGTTGCCGTGCATTCTACTCTCAAAACATGGCCCACGTCTTCTGCTGATGGTGTGTACGTTCGACTGTCCGCAAAACAGAACGATAACACACGACACACAGACAAGTCGAAGCACCACCAAGACATATTCTTAGCCTCTGCTCCACTGGAGGTTCCTTTGGGGCAGCAAGACAGGCTCACTTGGAATGATGAATGTCAACCCAGGTCTCCTCAATCTGCGGGCAAAACGTGTCGAGGTTGTGCAACTGAGACTTCCATGGCATTCGCTCGACTTCCATGTCGTTGGCAGGGTTGACGGCGGGATTACTATCATTCATGTCGTTGGCGTAATGTACATGCAGCAGTTTGTGCTTTTGCCAGCCAAGCTTGAAACAGTCGGCGCTGCAAAAGCACGAGTGTTCGCGGGTGATGCCGAGTCGACAGCACATGACGCATTCGATTTTGGCCACCAACAACAACACATTGCCATCGCCTCGTCGGGGGCATTCCGGGTTGGCACATGCTCTTCGCATGGCCGATCGGTACCACTGGAAGCGCAATTCTACGTCTTTGTCGTCAATATCGCCATCCACCGAACGAAAAAACGCGTGCACCATCACTTGGCAATTCTCGACCGGTTGGTCCACGCGCAACGAGATTTTGCCTTCGCCATGCACGGGTGAACCTTTCGGCGGCGACATTGAAAACAAATGATTCGGCGGCGTCGTGCGATGGTTTTTCGAGACGGGTGAATGAAACACCTGCTTCATCGTCTCTTCTCTTGGCCTTCTTCTTCTTCTCAATCGTCCAATGGATGAAGGCCTCAAGCTAAGTGGATCCCCATCCAAGTTCACGTTGACGTGAGCACTGGGGCTCTCTCTCTCTCGCTCGCTACACAGACAACGCCAATGGATGCAACGGTTCTCACCTGGATTGTTGCGAATTTCTCTGTTGTTACAGGCCTCTACACCACTGGATCATTGGGGTGGGTAACCTTCTTCCACGTCCAACGAAGATCGGCACGACACACCGACCAAATCCACACTACCGACCCACTTTCACCACGGTGCCGCCAAGCCAATCTGCCAATGGGAAACGTTGCCTCGGGCTTCTTCCAAAGACCACCACCACCACCACCAGACAAGCCAATTTGTTGAGAGCCAACGAGTCTGATGGAGCTACCCAACGACCCTACTGGTTTGTTTGTTTGTTTGTTTGTTTGTTTGTTTGCTCTGCTGCCCACCACCACCACAAGCAGCACCCGATCGGACCCAACCCAACCCAGTCTGCGCCGCGGTGCAAGTACAAGTTCAGTCTTTGTGAAGGGCTTGTTGGTTTCTTGTTGGTGTGGCACGATGGTGTGGTGCCCAGAGACCTGTGCGATCGAGTATACCTCTCAAAACGCAAGGTGAGCCAGAAGGGTACAGTATAGTATCCGTATACCGGGCCCCAGCTGGAAATCCGAATACTACTGTACGCTTCTCGGGTCTGAGTCTGGACTCAGATCCGAGTTTGGAATTGTTCAACAGCTCACCCAAGAAGAAGAAGACCAAGAAGACCAAGAAGAAGCTCCACAAGGCCGAATGCGCGCGTGGTATTACACCAAGTGAGAGACAAACAGACCGACAGTCAGAGCGAGCGAGCGAGCGAGAAAGAGGCTGCGCTGGGAAGAGAGAAAGAATGCAAACACGTGACTGACACTCGTGTGGATTTCCTGGGGCTCTGTCAGATTTGGAGGTCCAGCAGTGGTGCAATTGGGTGACCTGCCCGAGCCCGAACTGCGCGAGCCAACGGATCTGATCATCAAAGTGCACGCGGCGGCGTTGAATCCAGTGGGTTGCATCCGCTTGTTAGCACAATGACTGGCGTTGACTGATCTCTATGTTGTATATGTGGGTATTCGTCATTCAGATCGACTACAAACGTCGCCAGGGAGTGCTCAAATCAATGCTCAAGAAAGTGGAATGGTACGATACATCCGTCATGCTTGCCATCCAGAGCACATACCACCAAGTGAACGATTGAACGCTCAAACGTTTGCTGTGGCATTCTGTATTGGTTGTCTATAGGCCGACCATTGTTGGCTACGACGTTAGTGGCGTGGTGCACACTTGCGGCGTCAACGTGACCAGATTCAAAGTCGGCGATCCAGTGTTTTGTATGCTTCCTCACGACCGCATTGGCGCACTTGCAGAGTAAGGAAAAAAGAATCTTTTTGTCAAGCAAGCAGCGAAAAGACGTCGTTTGGTGTTTGGGAGATGGCCACCACGAGGCTGATGCGGTGGGTGTGGTGCGCGAAGATACGCTGTTGTTGGAGAAGAATATGTGGCCCACAAACCGTCCAATCTCAGGTACTACAAACCTGCATTGCGATTGTGACCTTGGCTGCGATATCTGGCGATTGACTGTGCGAATGGAATGTGTCTCGTTCGTGCTGCATAGTCATATCGAAGCTGCATCAATTCCTTTGGTGTCGCTCACAGCATTGCAGTGTTTTCGATCGGGTTCGCTTCAACCCAACAAGAAAGTTTTGATCACGGGCGGGTTCGTTTGTGCAATGTCATCGATCAACCGTTGGGCTTTCTTATCAAGTATCATTCTGGTGTTGTGATGGAGTTACAGCGGTGGCGGTGTTGGTACTATGGCCATTCAGATGGCCAAGAATGTTTTCAATGCAGACAAAGTGATCGCTACGGCTAGTACAAGAAAAGTCGGTCGCGTCAAAGAAGTTGGAGCAGGTGGAGTGTGGTCTTGTGTCTATTGGCTTAAGTCGTACTTGGTGGGTAACCTGACGATCTGCAGACGAGGTGGTGGACTACAAGGAGCAAAAATTCGAATATGAGGTTGACGGGGTCGACTTCGCACTAGACTGCACTGGAGAGGTATCTTCCATGTCTTGGGTGCAAATGAACTGTGGACAGCTAAGCGTCTGTTGGGTGACAGGCCATGAAGTGTATGGAGTGTGTTCTGCATGGTGGAACGGTTGTATCCATCGCAGAAACCCCTTACAGAGTACGTCGTGGATTGAACAGCTTGCTCTCGTCTGCAAGTTGTACTGACCCTTTCGTTGCACAGGATGTGTTCCGAGGCTTGGAATCCAAAGGCATTCAGGTGTCTACGTGGCTGGGCTTCATCTTGGACTGTTTGACCCACTCGATTTTCGCCAAAGCGCGCTCCAATGGAATCGTCTACAAGTATCAGTTTAGTATGGGCAATGGCGCCGAATTGGAAGAGATTCGTGGCTTTTGTGAGGCACGCAAGATTGCTCCTGTGGTCAGCAAGATGTACACCTTTGACAAGGCCGATGTGGCGCTGGAATACTTGGAAACGGGTCGATCGTTTGGCAAAGTTGTTGTGCAAATCATTGAATAGACAAGTTAAGCAAACACCACGATCACAATGAATATGGCGTCAACTGAAAGCGATTGGATTGCGTTCTTGGTTCCTCCTATCTTGACCAATGATCCCGCCCTCACGTTATGCCTCACTCAGCTTGTGATCATCATCTTCCAATGAAAGGTCAATGATATCATCGACTGCTCTCTTGATCGTAGCTTGGGTTCTGAAGATGGGAACTTGTACAACCGCATTACTCCACGCGTATTGGAGATAGCAGATGTACCTCTTGTCGGGCAGCTGATGGATTGTCGGGAATTGTGGGCCAGCGTGCACGAGTGCTTGAGGAAGGATCTTGACTGCAACTTGCGCAAATCGCATGTAGATCAGCATGGGCGGTTCTTGGGCTGGCGGGTTCACGACAATTCCATTGGCAAACTGCTCCACAGTCTTTGGTGCGAGTGCCAAGATGATTCTTTTCCCTTCGTGTTGAATAGGAACCAGAAGTTCAGGGTCAAAGACGTCGTTTGGCGATGGAGAACACAGTACAGTCATCAAAGGAAACGCTTGGCCCACAAAGGATGTGGCCCATTGCTCATAGACTTGCCATGCGGGAGAATCCAAACACTGGTGATTCTCACACAGCGCATATCTTCCCCTGGACATTTGTCCACGACTCCACCTGCCTTTTGCATGGCATTGATCAGTCTTTTGCTCAATGGCGTGAACGTTCTAAACATTCCAGCACGTGGGTTCTAGTTCAAGGACTCAAAAGTCTGGAAGCTGCACTCGTTAGGAGCGAGTGACTTCAGAGGGTTGACCCATTGCTTGGCGCTTGGTGCTCTTCATGGCGGTGATCAAGAAGAACAATGGCACCTCCTCGTCCCATCGTGCGACAACAACAAGAACAAATGATGGGAGTGTTGGGAGACAAAAGAGACTCGAGGCTGCACTACACCAGCAAAAAGGAAAAAGGAAAAGCACTACACCAAGAAAAAGATGGGACCTTCCGAAGAAAAGAGAGTTAGCCATCCATGGTAAACAACCACACAACTTCCTCGCTACTACTTTGGTCGAGTTCCTGAAGCCTCGAGATACGAGCCATAGCGATAGCTGCTTCGGCGATGACGTGCACTGTAGAGCACTGACTTTGGGGTCGCAGCAATGGAAGCACGGATCGCTTCGGTAGCATCAATATGCTCGGTCTTTTCTTGTTGAGTCATGATGACCATCATGGTGCCAATGATCACCAAGGTGGCACCAAAGAACGTGAGAGTTCCTGGCATTGAGTCGACACCCATAAAGATCCCAAGCGCATTCGCCACAATCGGTTCCACCAGACACACGACCGAGACCACAATTGGATCAAAGTACTTGAGCACACTAACATAGCCCATGGTGCCAACCAGATCACACACCAACACCAGGTACAACTCGACTGGCAGGCGGTCATGGCTGAAATTGAACCAGCCAAACAACCCGTGCTCAGGATCGGTCGAGAAGGTCACCTTCTGTTGGGAAAAGACCATCATGGCCAAGAGCACCACCAGCGAGGTCGCGGTCAGACACGACATGAAGCTGAACAACCGCATCTTCGGCCGCAATTTCTTCGCAGTCATAAAGTACGCAGCACCACCCAGTGCTCCAAACAGCGCAATCAAATCTCCCGAAAGGGCTGGCGAAACCACATCGGCGGATTCCGCAACCGTACCGTCCATGGTAGTCACTCCACCACCAATCACACCGACGGCTGCACCCAAACCTTCATACATCACAATGGGTTGGCCAGTGAGCAACTTGACGAACACAATCAGCAACGAATGCGCATTGTTGAATAGCGTCGCATGGCCAACCGAAGTGTATGAAAGCGACATACAGAAAGTGCCCAAGTACAGAGCGTACGACATGCCTGCAAACACCATTTCTTGGATCATGTGCCACGGCAGCAACAAACCCTCCGAGCCAAACTCACTTTTATCATACGTCACAATGGACAGCATCAAAGTGATAAAACACGTGCCGGATTGACGCCAGAACAGTTTCATCATGGGAGATACCTGATGGCCCTCCACATCCAGTGCGACGCCGACAGAAGAGAGCGACATCAAGCTGCACAAAAGCAGTACGTAGCCAATCAAAGGCACTTTATGCTTGATGTGCATCGTGACTTCAAGGCTCTCGTCGTATCCTTTGGTTTCCATCGTGATTTCCGTGATGTCACTCGGGAGCACAAACGATGGTTGTCGTCGCTTCGGTGTCGCCATGGTGGCATCTTTACCAGGCACCGCCAGCATGTACTGCGAGCCAGAACCAACGGAGGGAGTTCCTGGTGCTGCGGCGCTCATCTCAATCAAATAGGCAGCACGTCTCTGGGTAGACGTAATGCTTTCAAGCGTCTTGGATGTCTCGTCGTCAACCGGGAAGGACAAAATGAATGAATCATCCATGCCAATAGCCGTGCCATACAACGAAGCATTGTTCCTCGAGAACCGTGAAGTTCTTCCTGAAGATGACACTGGTGGTCCGGGGCTCTTGTGGAGCAGCGGTGTGTTATCTTGCACAGTGTCCACTTGAATCTCATAGCCACTGGTCGACCCAATGTCTCTGTAACTCGACTCAGTCGAGTGTTTAGTGCTACCCACAGGAACCACAAAGCCATCAAACAGGAAAGAATCCTCTCGTTTGCGCGCAACACGAAGCGACGAGTCTGTATCGTTCGAGATACCAATCACAACTGTCTTCTTGGCTTCATTCTCCAAAGGAATCTGCGGGGTCGACGCCAAGAATACCGTCCATGGAGACAACACCGACGTGCCTTCGCTGTCCTGAGTGTAGGCCAGTTGCTCTTCCGTTTCGATACTAAACCATGTTTCACCCGCAGTTGGAATGTACGTGAGTTTGTTGAATTTGGTAAAGTAGTCCAGCGCATCGGCAAGGGAAAAGTACTCCTTTTTGGCCGCCAGGTCTTCCAAAGCACCAAAAATCGCCGTCGAACTGAGAAACAACCCGGCATCGACTGCATCAAAATGGGTCAACGTTCGCGAAATACGAAGCACATGCTCTTTGCCCAATTGCACACGCACAGCCGTTTCTGGAAGACCCACCAGTGCAGACACATCGGTTTCCACGAGCACACACGCAACGGCTTCGTTGAGCTCGTAGTGGGCGAGCTTTGTGATGATGGATTTGTCGAAAATGTGGTCCGACGTGTGGATCAAAAACGGTCGATTGCGGAAGTGCTGCTTGGCTGCCAGAATGGACCGCGCATGGCAATCCCGATTCTCATTGCCCAAATCCAAAAACTCGATACACATTTTCGAGTAAAATGGGGTCTTCTTGACAGCGTCTTTGATCAAATTGCCGTGGGCCGCAATGGAAATCACCACGCGGTCCATGCCCGAAGCATATAATTGTGTGAGAATGTGGCCGATCAACGGTTGGCCACCCAACGGAATCAGACACTTTGGCATCGGCACCGTGGCCGGAGCACCAACTCCACCACTGAGCGAGCTGGATTCAGGTCGCACAGCTGCGGTCAGCAACACTTGCTTCACCGCCTTTTTGGAGAGCCTGGTGCGGGGCAGATTCAGTGTGGCATTGAGTTCTTTTTCTTCATTGAATTGGCCAACGGCTTCAAATGGTACATCTTCCCCAGCATCCACCACCACGCCCTGCATGCGCGATAGACCCTGTTGCTGGGTCTGAAAGCCATGCAGCAATTCTTCTTCGGGGATGGACAACAATTGGCCCAGACGGTTGAGATCCAACGCATACACTGACGTCGGCACTTCGGCCTGCACTTCTCCAGGCCGTCGTTGCACCACCATTGTGTCGTTTCACAAGCGGGGGGGGGGGGGGGGGGGGGGGGGGGGGCTTCCCCAAGGTAGTGGGAAGGACGGTCAAACCGAGTTGTGCGGAGTACACGAGTAATCAACAGAGTCACGGC
>JAMFLO010000117.1:42570-65002 GCA_027475765.1 Paralagenidium karlingii | reverse complement strand
TATATTGATCTGAGTAAGCGAGAAGAGGGCGACTGTGAGGACACGGAAGAAGGGCAATCAACGGTGTGGGTGGGATAGGAGAGGGGGCTGGGCGGAGCGGGGGGGGGGGGGGGGGGGGGGGGGGCGGGACGGCTACACCACGTCGAGTGAATGGCTTCTAAACCCACTTGAGCAGCTCACAAGAGTAAACGAACGAGTCACTCCACTGGCGCCACGAATCCAGTGAACAAACAAGCGCGCAAGGGAGTGCGAGCGTGAGAGAGCGAGAGAGCGGAAGCTGAACTGAACGAGAGAAAAGGTTGCTGGTGGCTCTTTCTCTCTCTGCTCTTGCGGACCTCAAACGCAAACACACAGTGAACGCCACTCCTCCTTCCGGTTGACCTGGCTTTCGCAGCGTTACGAAATGACCAATCAGACGTGGCGGAAGAAGAGGGAACCAAGTCGGGGGGGGGGGGTAACGGTATTGATCGGTACAGTGGGTTTTGATAAAGTACAGTACTGTACGATAGCGGCGGTTTCATGTTGCACACGGTGTCTGGGACGGGGTTGACTCCACACCGCCAGCTGGAGTGCGAGTGTGTTTTTTTGAGCCAAAAGTTTGGTGGGCAGGTGTGGATGGCTTGGAGGTGGAAGTCCAGCGCAACAGATGGAAAGGGAGAAGAAGAACCACATACGGCCTATGAGGTGGACCTGTTGTGTGTAGATGGACTTTGTGGAATCCCCGAGACTCAAGGTCGTGGGACCATCTGATGAGGGTTCCATATGCACTGTGTTCCAAAATGTCTTTGTGATGGCAGCCATTCATTGAATATACTGCTGGTTCTTGATTCATATGTTTGGCATCCCGTAGGAATCAGATCAAATTGAAAGCCCAACGACTACCAAACTTTTGACTCAACTCCGCAACATCCGACGGTTTTGAGAAGAAAACGAGGTCGGAAATAAGCGAGTCGAGTTGATCGATGTTGCGAGAACGTTGCGTGAATGTAGCCTTGGTGGGAATGACAACAACTTCAACAATGCAAGCCACTCACGTGGTACACCATAGTTATAATCCTCGGAATTAACTGAGGTATCGATGAGTTGCACGAATGTTGCATGAACGAATCTACTTTTCATCTAGGTGGTTCTTTTCCATTGCTGCAACAATGACAGCACAACCGCTGCTAATGGGTCTGCCCCAGCACGCGCGCTCGCTTTCCTGTCGCTTACTCGTGACTTGGTTGCTGGTTCTCTTGCTGTTGCATCAACTGGAGTTTGCGTTGAGTGTTTCTACTTCTTCTTCTTCGTCGACTTCTTCTTCTTCTTCTTCTTCTTCGTCCAAAAAGAAAGAAAACAACACCTGCACCAATGGCTCAGCCGATTGCCTGCCGCCCTCGTGTCTTCCGGATTGGTGGGAACAAGAGATTGTCCGGGCCAAAAAGGCACCACAATTGATCGGCGCCATTGTGCTGCTCTTCGTGGCCACTTTTCTGCCTCGAATTCTCGTCAAAGTGTTTGTACTCGGCATGACCAAAGTACCGTTCATTCGCAAGTGCGTTGCCATTGCTGATCATGCTTGGGGGGGCTTGTTTAAAGGAAGCAACTACCCGCAACGATGAAGAAGAATTCTGCGTTTTGATCGTTCATGGATGACATGTTGGGTGTGTGTGTGTGGTGGACTGTGACAGAGCGGCCGAAGACTTTAAAGTTCATTGTTCGGGAACCACGTCGTATCTGATCTCGGCTACCCTAGTGTGGAGCGCCATCAAGTTGGCCAGTTTGGAACCATTCTTTTGCCGATTTGACACCTACATTCTCAGTATTTTCTTTCTCGTGTGGATCTATTCGCTGTTCAATGTGATCGAAGCGGTGCGTTGCCCTGCGTTATGATGGTTGTCATACCAGAACTCAATGTGGATGAAACCCAATGCGGCGGCGGTCTGTGATGCCTATAGGTGGCTATCCGCCGGTTTGTTGGCACACGAGGCGATTTCTCCAAGCGAATGGTCATCTCGGAGTCAGTCAAGGTACGAAATGCATCTCAAATTCAAGCACTCTGTTATCTCAGCGAGCTCATAATCAGCATTGCGGTGTTTTGTTCTAGATCTTCAGGCTGATCACGTTGCTACTGCTTGCACTGATCATGTTCTCATCCATTTGGGGTCAACGAACGCTGCTGCGATACTCAGTGCTGGGTGTAATTGGTTTGGCGATCGCACTGGGATTTGTGCCTGCGGTGAGAGCCTAAAGACACAGCAATTATGACTTGATGGGTTCTCTAATGCGTCTGTGTGTGTTTTTGGAACTGTTTGGCACACATGAAGTTTCATAATGTGATTGGAGGACTCTTTTTGGCATTCAATTCCCAGTTCAAAGTGGACGATTTTGTGGAAATCGGCGAAGTCAAAGGGTTTGTCCATCGCGTCGCGTTGCGGTACACCAGCATCATTACCATGGACGGCACCAAAGTGTTTGTGCCCAACAGTTTTTTCCTCTACAAACCCATGGTGAACTACAGCCAGCGCCCCAAACAACAAGTGGATTTGGTCGTGCATGTAGCCCACAATACCTCGGTCGAAAAACTGCGCAACTGTATGCTGCGTATTGAACGCATGCTCAAGAACTTGCACGTGGGGTTGACTTCGCATCAAGAAAATCAATCGGATACCCGGCAGAATGAAAAGTGGGAACGCTTTTGTTTTGTGTCCATGGAACTACTCTACCAGATTCGCATCTACTCGTATCTGGAAGAACTGGATCCTCGTAAATACGCACTGCTCAACTCGGAAGTCTGGCTGGCAGTCATGGAAATCATGGAAGAACTTGAGATTCAAGTTCTAAACAACTGCATGCCGTCCAATCATGCCACGAAAGGTGCCAAGACGAGTGATTCGCACCACAAGCACGACATAACCACCATTGAAGAGGACTCGCCGTTTGGATGTCAGATGAACACTTTCATTGGATCTTCCAACGAGTATGCATTTCGGTAGCATTTGTGTTTATCGTCAGCAGTGAAGCCACGCTGCCCCGCGAATATGCATGTCGAGATCGGCGAGTTCTTGACGCAAGTCTTGTTCCAGAATCGCCACGCGTTCTTTCAGTTGCCACCCTTTGATGCTTGATTCCAACCGAACAAACTTGGTAAACGAATTCAAAATGCTCTCACATGCGGTTCGAAACACAACCTCGCCATCTTTGTAGTGGTGCACCCATGCTTCGAGTTGTTGGCGATCGGTGCTTTCAGGGTTGTTGGCGGGGTCGTCCATCCAGGTTAAAAGTTCTTCGTGGATCGCTTGCGCCATGGTTTGTGACGATGCGGTTTCCTCTGACGCACCAGCGGTGGACGTGGTTACTGCTGGGTTGTGATCCCATGTTGTGCTGTATCTCGGCGGCCATATCAATGACGAAGAAGGTGGGGTGAGGGTCGAGTGTTTCCGAGGCATGGGTTTCTTTGAACTGGCTTCGAAGTCAATGGGACTATCAATCCATCGACAAGCATGCCACATGTACCGAAGCGCTGTTCGATGACATTCGATGGACACACAGCACGCTGCTTTCAATGCTGCGAAGAGATTGTACAGGAACACTTCTGCAAACCCGTTCAACGAGCGTTAGTCATCATGTCCGAGCCTGATTGAAGAAACAAAACAAAACAAAAACGAATCCGAACCTGATAAGAACTGGTGCGATAGTTGCAAGTCTTGTCGTTGACTGAAAAGACAACTCATCCATTTCGAGCTGTCGCCATCGATGAAAATGGCCGATTCAAGTAATTTTTGATTCGTGTTGACGAGTGTGAGGTTGCTCCAGTCATGCACAAGAAGACCTGCTTGAGAATCTTGCTCAGAAGGTAACGAGGAATGGAGCGAAAGGAGTGTCATGTTGGCAGTCATGCTGGAACTGGTGGTACTACTCTCGTTGGGTTTTCTGCGTTTCCATGAGGCAGTGCTTTGCTCAAAATCTCGTCCAGCACCAGAGATTTTGCCTTCCTTGACTTGTTGAAGCCAGCTCTGCAAGTCTGAATTGTTTGGCGCTTTGCTCAAGGGACAGGATGCTAGTTGACTTGACAACGCAAGCCATTTCGCTTGGCGTTCATTGAGCAGCTGGGCCAAGTCGGTGGCATTTCGAGAAGCCGTCTGTAGTTGATTCGAGAGTTGTTGAAAGCATTCGTAAAGTGCGCAAGTGTCGGATGAGTTAGCATCTTGCTCTTGCTCTTGCTCTTGCTCTTGCTCTTGCTCTTGGTCTGGGTCTGGGTCTGGGTCTGGGTCTTGCGCTCGCATATAGGAGGGACTCATCGAGTCTGGTTGGATGAGAACAGCTTGATCCCATGCAGCGGCGGTATTCTCGTTACCATCCGGACTGTTCGCAGTCTCGTTGCCGATCAGAGACGCAGTAAGCGTTGTTTCATCAGCGAGTTTCGTCAGGAATCGAGTCACACTGATCATATATCTCGAACACACGTCTTGCGTTTGACTCAGCAATGCCAGCTTCTGGTTAAAATGATCCACGTGCTGCGAGACGTTTTCCAACACTCTCTTGCGATGGGTCGTTCGCAGTCGTTCGAGCATGTCTTCATTCATCCACGAAAGCGTCAGGTCGTCATTGAACGTGCCAGCAAACAGCGCGTCAGCATCAATACAGTTGCGTTCACTCGTCTTGAGACACTCTTCGGCTTCTGCCGCAGTCTTGGCCCGGAACAGATACTGCTCGGCTTGAAGCAGCAACGAAATGCCTGCTCCAAACAGTACTGTGACTCCTTGCATAAAGAAAATATCCCAGATGCGCAGTACGGTTGGTAGAGGAATCAAACTGCTCGTGAAGACGCTCAAGAACCATCGCTCCAGGAGACGATCCACTGCAAAATCAATGCTCTTCAGGTGCGCAAAAAGCGTTGGGGCTCTAGTCTGCAAGATCGACTCAAACGCCGCAATATCGATTTGAAGCGCCGGGCGATGGCCATGGAAGTACCCCGGTAGCAGCACATCTGTCAAAGCATTCATCAACCAAAAGGCGTTTTCTTCGTCCATGTACGCCAACAACAGGCACGACACACGCCACGAACATGGATGACAGTAAGGACTGTCATGCAGATACATCCGTTCAAGTCAGAATTCTGTGAGCAAATCTGTGCAAGGTACTTACTTGAAACGTGAGAAAGCAATCAAGAGTCTTCGTCGAGCGAGGATCTCCCATTCGGGAGTTGGCGAATCACTTGGATAAATGTAATTGCCCAATTTGCCCTTACAGATCTGCTTGAGCGTGTTTCGTTGCAGCGGCGATTCGTCCGATTCCACGCGGTCAGGAAGACTCTCAGCATCACTCGTGTCTGTGCCTGTATTTGACATCTTGAGTTCGTGTAGCTCTGCCGCGGGGGCATACTTGTCGTTGTCTTTGGCCGTCGCTTGCTCAGAAGAACAAATGTCCGCATTATCCAGATTCTTTGTGGAATCTGGTCCAAGTTTGACGCCAACCGGAGGAGGATTCAAAAGCTCCAAATGGCTCTCGTGAAGTGCAACCGCGCTTAAGCGTGAAAGAATCATATCATCTTCTGGTTTGCCAATCCGAATCGGTTTGCACATTTCATCATAAATCGTGACTTTTGAAGGAGACGATTTGATGAGATCACTATGAGAAGCTCGGCGAATCAGCTGCTTGAGCTCAGCACGGCGTTGAAGTCCGATCGCACCAGCAAATCCCCGCCACAGAGAACCTCGTAGTTCATCTGGGATTCCAGCTCTCACAGCCGAAAGAATCTGCAATCAAGTGTGACGATCAACATCAACCGATCGGCATGCACACAGGAGCACAGCCATACCTCAGAAGATCGTTCATACTTGTTCTGGGCAACACATTGCTCAAGTTGCGTGTATTTGGTGACTGCATGGTCTTTGAGCAACAGAGACAACCACTTTCGGGCTGCCGGTGTCAGTTCCTTGGGGGCAGTCGAGCTCACAGCGCCAGTTCCAGATGATGCGGCGTTCGCATTGCGTCGATTGGCAATGCTGCTAATTGCGTTGTTGATAGCGTTGGTGGTCATATTGCCTTGTTGGTGGTCATGATCATCCTGCAGCTTCAGCACGAACATCTTGGAGGGCGGCGTCGCGATCCAGACCAGACACGGCTCTTTCTCAAACGCCGCCAATTTGGCAAACTTGAACAACGAATCTTTTTTCTTTTGGCCCACTTCTTCCATCACCCGCTCGCCAGTGACTCGAACCGTCGGTGCATGACGAACATCCACCCGACCTAGTTGGCCATGTGTGAAGAAGAGCTTTGAGCGAAACACACCGCCCAACCAAACGCAACCACCACGTAACGAATACCTTGCAATACACTGAGCTGTTCGTCTGGAAAATACAGCAGATCACCGGACGCCAAAAACACAAAGAAATGACGTTTCCACAACGCAATGATACTCTTTGGTCCGTGCACCGTGCGTTCTTTTTTCTTGGACATCCATCCCGAGTGCAACACGTCAATGGTGGGATAAAACGCCGATAGAGTCGCCAATAACGACAAGCCCTGTTGAGACTCACTAGAACTGGACATGAGCAACGAGATGGATAAAGTGGTGAGTATGCTGTTCAGATAGGATGCTGTATTGCTCAATGAAGTGAGATATCTGCTGCGGACCTGGCCCAATCTCTCCCATTCTCAAATGCCAGCAACGTCACATTCTGAGATCCAGTGATGAAGCATTCAAGACACGTCAGACAAAATTCATTTTCAACAAATGTAGCACTCATTCCCACCAGTGGCGAGACCACGGCGAATTTCTGATCTTGAACCGAGTCACACGACGACGACGTAGATTCCATTGCGTCTGCACGCGACTGTATTGGGGGGCAACACATGTTCTTAACAATCTGCTGTGTAAATGCTCTTGCAATACAAAACCGAATCGTGAACCAACGTACAAACATGGTCGGTCGTTTGTTGGCAGTACCGCACGTCGGCGACACTGGCAAAAAACAGCAGATGCCGGTCGTATCGGTCAACGGCATCACGCCTTTTGGCGTCGCCGACAAGAGAATCGAGAGTTCTTTCTGTTGCACTGTGTTTACGACCAAATCCATCCAAGTTCCGCCAAATGCAGCAACAGCATCCATCGCATCAGCATGATCATTGCCACAAGCATTGCTAGCGCGTAGGACACCAAATACCGAAAGCGAAGACGAACGCCACGCACCAAAATGTCGAAACTCTTTGACGCCATCGGATTTGGTCACCAGCACAAAGTATCTTCTTCTCCATCTTCGACTGAAACGTCCCAATTTCTTCAACCAGCCATGCCAAAGCACGGTGACATCGCCGATGCGGCGATTGCCGTCGAGCTCAACGTTGCTGTTCTCACAAGCACACAGCCAACCACAACAAAGAGCGAGAGAGAGAGAGAGAGAGTGAGAGTCAGCCATACAATCTTCAAGTCTTGTTCCCTTCCCACTTTCTTCCTGTGTCTCCCGCATGGAAAGCCCGCGCGTCAGATCACTTACTGCATCGTGGCTCCACAATCCAATCCGCACAATGCTTAATGGATTCGTGTTTGACCTTTTGCGTTGGAAACATCTAACGGCTATTAACTGGGATCGTTAACTCCGCACGCATCTCATATCGGTTAGGAAGTTTTCAAACCAGACAGCGAGAAGCACTCCCCCACACACCACGGCAAGATGCAGACAACCCAAGTGTACTGCGTCGAGCGCGTGTATGAGGACCTACGGCAACCGTTTGTGGCAAGAGACGTGATCAAACAGTTGAGTTCTTTGGAGGCCACGGTCACTGACATTTTCACACGACTGCAACTCAAAGTCGGCCACGAGAAAGATCGCATCGCGCAAATCGACCAACGCATCCACGCATGTCAGGCCAGAGTCAACGCCATCTCGGAGCGAAGAACTTCGAGTAAACCCACCACTGTGTTCTCGACTTCGAAATACCCAGCACCCAAAGTGTTGCCGCCGCTCAAGAGTGTGTTTGCCGACAAACCATTTGCAGAAACCCCGTCGTTGAGTGCCTACGACGAAGAAGATTTGCATTTTGTGCCGGCGGAACCCGTGTTGCCGACCATGCGCGGTCAGTTGATGGCAGAATTGCTCGAGTTGTTTGAAAATATCAATCTATTTCGCCAGGCGCAAAAGGCAGAAGTGGACATGGCCAAGGTATTTGTGTGCAACGCCAAAGGCGCTGCTGGTCGAACTCCTCTTGGTCATTGATATGCCTTTGTTGAATCGTGCAGGAAGGACTTGGACGACTGCCAGAGTACATTCCGTCCATTGGAAGCGTGCTGTTGTTCAATTCGGGAGAGAATCCATATCAAAAAGTAGGCAACCTCTACCGAGACGGGGATCCGTTTGCGCGCTCTTTGGCTAACGATTGGTGTCACCCAGTACACGTCGTGGGATAATCTTCTTGGAACCGACTATGAAGAAGAAGAGGAAATGCACAAACAACTGGCTGGTGCACCAAAGACCTTGGTGGAAGGAGACGAACTGGTATGGACTGCTGCGGCTGGTGGTGGTCTTCAAGAAGCACTAACGCTTTCCGCTGTGCCTGTTTTCATTAGCCCTCAGTGTCGGGCCTCAACTACGATTTCCATCCATCGATGGGCAATGTGGCGGATTTGTCGGCCAAATTACCAACAAATCTGCCTTTGGAGAACATTGCAGACTACAAATACGCCGCCGAGTCGGCGATGGCCTCCATTGCCCCATCCATGTTTCAGGACAAGGCGCTTCCCGATTTGCCTCAAGCCAGAAACTTTGATGAAGGGCCATCGGCTTTAGAACCCAACCAAAGCTTTAAGGTTGGCCCTACCGATGATCTACCCCCTCCACCACCACCACCGCCTGCTTCGGTCGATTTTCCTACCAAAGACGGCGGTCCACCACCGCCACCTCCGCCACCACAAGAAGGTGACGATGCACCCCCGCCGCCACCTCCACCGATGACCCAGGATGAAGGAGACGATGCTCCTCCTCCTCCACCACCAGCTGCAGATGAAGAAGACGATGTCCCACCACCAGCTCCAGAACCGGTGGATCCCATTCAGGCCTTACTGAGTCAGATTCGAAACCCCAACAAGAAACTGCGCAAGGTTGGATTCTTACATGACGAAGCACTCTCGCGGACGTGGCTTCGGATTATCTGAACCCTTGATTCTTCTAGGTGGAGGAAAGCAACGAGCCCAAGGCAGACTCGGCTGCGACTGGCGGTGACAAGGTAAAGAGACGAAGCAGCCACTGCTCTGAAATGAGTGAGACTAAAAGGTTCTCATTTTCATGTGTGAAGCAGCAAAATGCAAACAAACCATTATCAATCGCAGAGGAAATGAAACAACGAATGCTGCGTCGACAAGCGGCGATCAGTGGGAAGCAGGATCAACTGGAACAAAAACGAGAACGAGAGAGAATCCAACAACCAGTGCAAGTGCTCACGGCCCAAGAGGTCACTGCACCACCTCCGCCTCCACCACCAGTATCTTCGACGGAGACAACAACCGCACCTCCACCGCCACCTCCACCGCCAGTGAACGAACCAGAAAAGGTCAACAAGCTCCCGGTGGTGGACATGTCAGATGATGAAGAAAGCGTTCGCGGCGGGCCTGCTGATGACAACGAGTCGCTTGATGAAGAGGTATCGTACCGACTGGATGCAAGAGAGTGACAGCGGAAAGCTTGAATCTCATCGCGGTGTCCTTTATGTCATTTCGCTAGAACGATTTTCTTGCTCAGATCCGTAATCTCAAGAAGAAACAAGACGAATCCAAGTCCCAGCCTCCACCATCCGACAGATTCAATAAACCAGCACCTCCACCGCCTGTGGTTCCAAAACCTCCTAAGGCCGATGACCCTGTATCTGCCGCTTTTGAAACGGTAGGATCGTCGTCGACTGTCCCTTTCGATGATGGTGCTAATTCTTGTTGTTCCTGTAGCAAATGCTTGGAATGCGCAATCGGAACGAATCATTAAGTATGTCTGAAGCTTCAGATTGGTCAGACGACTAGTACAACCGCAGACGAACTTGGATCACACCAGCCCGCCGAATCGCGCGGTCCTTTCCAGTATACCAAAGATGTTGCGAGTGCTATTCGATCCAGTTGTTCCTAACTCTGTAAACCAGCTTGTGAATGGGATGCGTAATTGTTGGTGTCATACAATCCACTTCGTCTTGGTCCATGAACAACAGGATACTGGAGCCTCGCAAAGCACATACGTGTTTTCTGCAGAAACGTACTCGAAATACCTGATTCTGGTGGTGCGGCCCAAGATCGAGAGACACGATGAGTATGCAGCCAAGCATCAGGTCAGAAAGATGGAGATGCTGAACAGCATGGTATCGGACGAGGACAAGATGTGGAGTGCAGCTCTGTGCACCAGTGGGAAACTAATGGTGTTTGATGACGAAGTGGAGTCCCCAAGTGCTCATGCAATTGTCGAAATAATGAAGATGTCGAAGAGGCTGGACCCTACAGCAAATCGTCTCAAGACTGGGAGGTAGTGTTGTCCGTCCATGCTTGGCCAAGCAGTTCAACGGTGGACGGTTGCTGTGAAGTAAATGATGGATTCGTGTTTGCGGGGCTGGTTATGTGTGAGTTGACCGCACCATCCACGCATGACAACTCAATTAGCGCCTTGAGGTCCTCCCACCTGGATGAGAGTGAGGGTCCCGGTCCCGCTGGCGCTTCTTTTTTTGCTTGCCCATCGCCAACCTGCCATATTGATTCTATCCCGTCAAGCGCTTCTTTCCTAGAATGCGAACCGTGTTGCGAGGATGGTTGTTGTTGGCGCTGGCCATAACAGGATGGGACTTGGTCGGAACCCGTTTGGGCTGTCCATTTGTTGTTGGCGTCAACACAGGTGGGTAATTCTCGTGACTAGTCATGTCATGGCAATCGCACGTGGCCTGGGTCTTGCCACATCGTGAACAAACCAGCGTCGGATCCTGTCGAATGTCTTGCTTGGGCATACGAAAATCAAACGAAAACTCGTGCACCAGTTGATGGACACGGTCATGGACCCCCTGCAGGTCTTGGCTGGCCATTTTGTCAAACATGGTATTGATGGTTTGCGCCTGGGCGGCCTGTTGGCTTTGGATTTTCTGTTGCAGGTACTGTTGAAACTTTTGTTGCAGCTGTTGGGTCTTGTCAAAGCTGACGCAAAACACTTCTTGTGGTTGGCGGGCGTCTAAAATCGCTTGTTCCATGTGTTGTAGGTCTTTTCGCTGGTGCAACAGCACTTTGCGTCGCACACTCGGCACTTTCCATTTCACACGTTGTTTGACGATCTCGCGTTGGCGCCATTTGTTGAACAAGTCCAAGGCATGGGAGGTCTCGTAGTCGTGGTATTTCTCTAATTGACAGCATTCCTGCAGAAAGTTTTCTTCTAGATCGCGCTCCAGGTCCTCCAATTCCAATCGTAGACTTTCGATCTCGGCGTCATACAGTTTTACTTGCTCGCGGTGGGCCAACAGGTCCTCCACGCTCAGTTCCAACGAGAAATGCAGCACATGCTTTTCATTCTGAAAGGCTTCGCCCCAGCCACGATCAATGTCTTGTTGGGTCAAGGACGCCAATTCTTTGTCCACCACGGGCTGACGTCGTTCCCAGTCGATGCGCATCTCTTTGAGTTCCTGGATGCGACGAAGCGCTTTGGCTTTGTACTTCATGAGGCGTTTGAGATCGGCCTGGGCGTCTTGGCGATCAAAGCAAATCATCTCGCGAGAAGTCTTGGTCTCGGTCAATTCCTGGGCTTTGCGTTCTACCACCGACAGCAAACGAAACTCGCTCAGTTTACGACGCGTCAAAAAGCTCCGCCAAGCCGATTGCACCACAAGCGCTGCCTTGCCGTACAACGCCTGGTACTCGAGACGCTTTCTGGCCAGAGCCTGCCGAGCAAAGCAACAGCGAATTGCGCACTGGATGGTGCGAGCCTGGTTGTTCAGGATCAGGTCGCGGTACGCGCGCATGGCGTGGAGAAAGCGACGCTTTTTGAGGAAATGACGCCAACTTTGTTGAATCAGAATGGCAGCTTCGACCCGATCACGAAACATCTCGAGTTGTTTGCGGTGCCAAAAGCCTCGAAACACCCGTTGGATCACGACGGCCGAAGGGATCTCGACCAACATATGAAACAATTTGTGTTTCTGGCGCTGAACGAACTTGCGGGCCAAAAAGCCCCTGGCACAGGCTCCAATCTTGCTGGCCATGCGATTCTGTCGACGAAGCAACAGCAATTGTTGCCATTTGCGATGGTACACAAAGCGTCGCCAGCCAAACTGAATGGTTCGGGCCGCGTGGTTCACCTGGCGATAATGCAACCGCAACTTTTTGGCCAAGTACATGCGATACCCACGTTGAATGCATCTCGCGGCGGGTACGAGAACCGTCTCCAAGTATACCAACTGCATTTGCTGGTGGGCACGTTGGCGACCACAAAAGCCTCGCCAGAGCCGTTGAATGGTGACCACGGCAGGAACCACTGTGGTGTTTTTGTGTCTGGCGGCGCGCATGCGTTGCGCTCTTCTTCGTGCCATAAAGCCCCGTGCAACGCGTTCGATCACCAGTGCCGACGCCTGCTTGTGGCGTACCCAACGCACGTAGTTACGCGCCACAAAGCCTCGATACACTCGTTCAATATCCAACGCTGCCTGGTGCATCTGTTTGCACAGCATTTTGGTATGCTCGCGTGATTTAAAAGACCGGTAGACGCTTTGAATTAACAAGCACGCGATGGTGTACACCTGCAACAGCTTGTAGCAAAACACACGTGCTTGATAACCACGAAACAGTCGTTGCAGCAGCATCGCGGCGCGTTGGCGCTTGAGCAAGCGACGTACTTGTTTGGATTGGTTGTGCAGTCGCCAGAGCCGTTGCAACTTTTGCGTGGCATGCAGAATGTCCCGTTCACGCTTTGTGAATTGCTTGAGAAAGCCGGCTTCTGTGTTCTTGAGCAAGTACTGTCCGACCAACGGGTCGTCGTCGGTGGATGACGACGAGTGCTGCTTCATGGCTTGGTCGGCGATCATTTGTTTGAGTTCTGCAGCAAGTCCATGATAAAAGTGTGGCAAGACACTCCTTTGATGGTGCTTGCGAGTGCTTTCGTCGGGCGGCAGAGATGCCTTCAACAATCGATCCAGTTGATGGCGGGTCACAAAGTTGCCATGGGCATCGAGTGATGCCGCCAGTTCCACGCTTTGGGTGGTCAAATGGGTTTTGCCAAAGCGCATCGAGTCGGAAAAGTTGAGGAATTCGGTGTCTGCGTTGCTGCATGCAGCTGCGGCGATGGCTTTATGCAACTCGTGGGGTTTCCATTGCGCTCGAGTCTTTGCGCACACGATGAAATGAAACGGAAGAAACTTGAAACAAGGCAGCTCCAGCACATTGGGCCCAATGAACGTAATGCCGCGTATTCGATGTGGCAGCGTGCGATTGGTCCGGGGGAAGCCCAGATCAAGTTGCTGCCGTATTAGTACTTGCTGTTGTTGTTGTTGTTGTTGCAGCTGCTGTTCTTGGCCAGGGGTTTCGCTACCATCGATGGACTGACCATCGTCGACCTCGAGGTTGCTGGAATCAACTCCAAACGCCATCGTGGACTTTGTCGAAGAGCACAGACCTTGAAACAATGGCTCAACCACTTGGATGACTCGCTGGAAATGGCTTTGACGATGAAATCCATCGCTGACAATCACAATCTGAAAGAAACGAACCCAGTGCTTTGGCAACTCTCGAGCATTTTCGTCGGTTTTGGATATGGTCTGCATGGAAGCTGCAAGCGGATTGGTATGATCGCGCTGCAGAAATGCCTGGTCCATGGCTTTCCAGGCCTGTTTTTCCGTGTCAAAGATACCCAGACGCTTGACTTGAACGTCTTCTTCCTGGAGAATTGGCAACGACTCGACGGGCAACTGCAACAGGTATTCACATGTGGTCTTGCGGCAACAAATCTCGTAGAAGCGCACTTGCCATTTGCCAATGGGCAGACTACTGGCGGCAGTGCTCTGGGCAACAATCTGCTTGACCGAGCGAAACCAGTAGCGTCGATGACCCAGCAGTCGACGTTGCACATGCGCACAACTGACATCGTGAACGGCAAGATGATCCACCCGGAACGATCCATGCCGGTTCGAACTTGTGCCAGTGTCCGCATCCGTGGTACCATGGACACTGGCATGTTTGGTCTCAAAATGCTGCTGAAGCACTTTGCGGATGGCATGGCTGGTGGCCTCACCAAACGTCGGGTGGCAGCTCTGCTTTTGGGATCGTACGCGCGGTAGCGTTTCTTTTCGTGGCCGCGTCTTACGACGCAAATAGGGCGAAAACGTTGAAGTGCCGGCGGCCGAAGAAGAGTCTGCATCAAAGGTCCGAACCCGACACACCCACCCACCCACAGCATGCAAAAAGCAGTCAACACACACAGTGGCGTTAGCGATTGTACTTTGAAGATGGAAGGCGAAGGGGTTCTCTCTGAGCTTTACCTGCCATAGTGTTGCTTTGCTTCAGACGCTGTCATTCCATCCATGGATGGCGTTGGCCTCTTGCTTGCAACCAACGCGCCGGTGCTATTCCCGGAAACGTCGCCAGTGGCAAATGCGATTCATGCAAAGACAACAGCGAGAGAGAGAGAGAGAGAAGAAAGAGAGAGAGAGAGAGAGAGAGAGAGAGAGAGAGAGAGAGAGAGAGACCTTTAAGCACCATGGCAGGGTATCTCAATCTGCAAGGATTCTCATTGTAATGGGGTATGTTTCAAAACTGGTCTTTTCGTCGACGCAAATTCTCCAAAACAGTTACGGGATCCGATCCACCCACTGCTTTCTGAATCACTTTGTCGTGCACCTGGCAATCACACAGCACACAGCACACACACCAAAGAGAGCGACACTCAACAACCATCAACCGTCCTGTAGACACAAAACAACTCGGGGGGCAGGGCAAGGCCTGCCCGTGGATCCTATCAAACTTACGCGCAAGAACGGATTGTACAGCATTTCTTCTCGAAGCGTCGACGGGATGGTCGGCAAATCCTTGGAGCGACGCAACTTCATGGCCGCCAGTTTTTCTCGCAGCACCGTGTTGGTGGGATCCACGCTCAGCGCAAACTGCAAGTTGGAGATCGTATACTCGTGACCACAATACACGCGTGTGTCCTTGGGCAACTTGAGAATCACTTCATAGAGCGCATGGTACATATCTTCTGGCGAACCTTCAAAAAAGCGGCCTGTCATCAATCAACCATTGCTGTCCATGGTCAGGGGTGCACCAGGTCAAAGCAATGCAATGCAAAAAAAGAAACGAACGTACCGCATCCACCTACAAACAACGTGTCTCCTGGAAACAACAAGGGAGGCATCTGGGGATCCCCCGTGACGACGTACGCAACGTGGCCTCTGGTGTGACAACCGACTGGCAACACTTTGACTTGGGCCGCGCCAATCTCAAACTTTTCACCTCCGTCCACCGGGTGGGTTCGTGCGGGAATGTCTTCTTTGCCGGGACCAACGACCATCAATTTGCGGTATTTCTTGGCGATGGTTTTGTTGCCGCCCGCGTGGTCACTGGGTTGTTTTCCCAATGGGGATTTGAGAGTTGTTTTGCATCGGTTCATTGTGTAGGCATGAGCAATGGCCATGGGAATTGCATGGAAGAGGTTGCCAAACCACACAGCATGGAGGTCCACTTACTCGTGCTTGTGAGTCGTAAGAATGGCCAGCAATTGCCGTTTGCTTTTCACTTCTTCTTCCTGGAGCACTGGAAGAATCGCATCCGGTTGCGCCGGATCCACGGCGAACATGGTCTGATTGGCTTCATCCACCACCACATATCCTTTTACAAACCACATTGAGGAGTCCACGAGGGCGTTTGATTAGATCCTTCCACCACACGTAGTAATAGTCGTAGAAGAAGAGCTGGTACCATAATTGTCGGTGAACATGGGCACCATGCGTACGCGTAGACACGGATCCAAATGGTATTTGCTTTTGACGCGGTCTTTGAGTGAAGTCTCGGTCGACGTGGTGTTGAACGCGCGACGAGCCGTTGCCGCCCACCGAGTGGATCGGTTGCCAACAACCCCAAGCGTTGACGGGTGGCTTCGTGTGCTTAGCCATCGACACGAAGCCGTTGCCAATTGAATTCCTCGCATTTTGGACTCTTTTTGCAGTGGCAAATGGCAACTGGCAAATGGCAAGGGACGAACGTGGAAGAAACACTTGCAGTCACTGAGCCCCCGTGAAAGCACAAGAAAAGCCACTCCAATCAATCAATCAAATCTCACGCGCGGGGCCAACCCACCCACGTGCTGTTGTTGGGTACTCAGTAGGACGATCGGACGGTACTGTTCTTTTGAAACTGCCCAAAGAAGCCACCAAGAGAGGAGCTGCACCAGTTCCACAACCGGTATCCCATCCATCCCAAAATGATAGGGGCCCTCTACACTTTCGTAGTGTACATGCATGCACCAAAGATTGCTTTCTATACCTTCTTCCAGTCAACAGTGGGGGTGGTACACTGTACCCCTTCATGGCGCCTGGGTTGCTCCAAGATCAGTTCCCGTTCCCGTTCCCGCTTGTCACTGTACTGGGCGGGGGTTTGCGTCGTCGGTCGCCGCGTCATTCTCTCGGGTGAGCGGGTGTGTGGGTGAGTGAGTGAGTGAGTGAGAGAGAGAGAAGGAGAAAGAGAGAGAAGCAAATGGAATTTTACGGCAGCGAGTTGAAGGAGACGCCGTATCCGTTGATCGCATCGCTTGGCGCCAAAGAGCTGCAGCCCAAATTGCTGCAGCACTTGCGGATCATCAACGAAGAGTTTGTGCCCAAATTGCATTTCGCGTCGTTGCCGTCGGATCATCGCTTTCCACCAAAGAAAGAAATCCGTGAAAAGCATGCAACCAATTCCATTGTGGTGTTTCCAAACCATCAAGCCCAACGGGACTTTTCGGGGTATTCGGTGCAGGGCCTGCTCAAGGCCAAATGGCTCAAGAAAACCCATGAGATTCTACCGTGTGTGGTGATGTTTTGCCATGAATATGATCCACGATGGTCCCCAAAGGACTGGACTGCACAAGAAACCATCATCAAGGAACAGTTTGATCAAGTGAAAAGAGTCGTCAGTGCACGCGAATGCCGTTGCCTGTTGGTACTGGTACAACTGGTGGACGCCGATCTGCAAGTAGCCCCTGGCAATGCCACCAACGAAGAAAGAATTGCCGGACTGCGCAAAAAATTGGACGGCATGGACTCGTCCAAACATTTTTTCTGGCTCAAAGCCAAAGATTTGGTGCCCAAGAGCTCGGTGCTGTTGAAAATGGAGAGTTTGTTGCGCAATTTCTCGCTGGAATACTACAAAAATCAAGCCAAAAGAGTCAAACGATACAAAAAGGCACTTGCCAAAAGTGCCGCTTCGGCGGCAACGTCTGCTTCTTCGTTGACACCAACTTCTTCCGTCACTGGGGCTGGCGGCAATGTCAACAACCCTGTGGCGATCCAAGCGTTGATGGTTCGATGGAGTTTCAAGATTGCGCATTATTACGAGTTCCGACGGTACACCACCAAAGTCTTGCAGCATTACGAGGCGGCGTATCGTGCTGTGGTGACGCTACCGCTGGATCAAAATGAGATGGGAATGGACGGCTTTAGTGGTGCAGCGAATGGCGCAACCAACCCTATCGGCTTTCAACAGGTCAAGACGTTGGCTGAATACATTCACTTCAAGTTGTGCTATCACTTCATTTTCTCGTCCAACAATCTCAAGGCAGCGGTGGAACAATTTCAACGGCATTTGCGCGTTTATGGCAAGGCACTGACGCCAAAAGAACGAAGCTTTGAACACTGGGAGTGGATGGCAAGACAATATCATGTCTTTGCACAATTACTCTCTGAAGCGATCTCCATTCGTGGCAGTTTACCAGCCTCCGGTCTGGACAGTGAAGCATACAAAGAGCCATATCTGTATTACATGTCAGCAGCGAAATACGCAACCTATCGACGCCAAGCAGCAGCACATCTGGGCGTAACATCTCCAAATCCAGAGCTGGATCAGCTGAGTGAAAAGGACTTTGTTGTGGTGCCGTCCTTATTTGTTGGTGGTGAACCCGCAGTGTCGAATGCGTCGTCTCCTTCGAAAAAGGCATCAGGTACAGCGATGTCACTTCCAAGTGCGGACGAGAACGCAGCTACGGAAGCATTGAACCCTGCTGATTCCCCTGATGGACCAGTATCAACATCTAGCTTGACGGCGCTGAAGTACTTGTATGTGCGTGAGCGAAGTGTCCCCCATGCCAAGCGAGCGATTGCGCTTTTGGAGCAGGGACTGCATTTTCTGTCCGCACATATGGCAGAGCGCAAGGTTCCACGAAACCGTCTCAAGAATCGAGCCATTCTTCAACTTGGGATCGAGCGTCTGGCTGCCCAAGAGTACGAGAAAGCTCGAGCTGAGCTGAAAAAGGCACGAATAGCGTACTCTGCCGAGCACTGGTGGGCTCAGACTTGCCAAGTGTTGCAACACTTGGTGGTATGCAGCTTTGGTCAAGCAGATACGGCGGGTTTTTTGGATTACAACCTGCAATTGCTCTCTCCGATCTTTGAGGAGTTTTTGACTCCCGCACAACGAACTCGCAATCAGCAGCAGTTTGAGCTGGCATGGTCCAATCCAAAACAGCTTGGGCCACCATTCAGTGACAATAGTTTGATTCCAGGCGACTTGGAAGTGCATTTGGACCGCTCCCGACCGCTCATGGACTATCAAGTGGGGTTCAGTCATCTCTATGCATGTGTTCGAGAAACAGTGACATTGACCTTGCAATTAACGTCACGGTTCCCCAGCAAACTCACGATGTCCAGACTGGAATTGCGCTTCAATGATGAACGATACAATGTCGTGGTGTACCATCAGACCAACAGCTCAAACGGCGAGTCAGACAACGTTGTACAAACGGATGAGAGTGGCGATGCGTTGTTCAACCTTGAATTTCTTCCGAACCAGACCAAACAGATCATTCTGCCGTTGTGCGTTGTGAGTAACACCCAGCCTTTGTTGCGATATCAAGAGACTCGCTTTTATCTGGACCAGCAGAAAAGCTTGCTTTCCAGCAATGGCAGTGTGAACGGAACTCCTGCTTCTAATCCATCATTGGTGCTGTGTTTGCGGTGTGACGGCGCTCAAACGAACTGGCATGAGCAACCGAAACCTTATTTAGTAGATGGAAGAGTGCCAGTTATGGGAAAAGGTCCCGGGTCGCCAAGTTTTGCTCGAAGACGAACTATGTTTTCTCTGGGCAGCGATCTGTCGTCCAGCGGACCGGCCTCTTCCGGCTCATCCGCGTCGGATCCTGCATCACTACTTGACTCCCTTGAGTTTGTCGAGGAAGATGGAAGTACGAGGGCTCGTGGAATTGCAGTGGTGATTTTGCAACCACGTGCGAAAGCGAAAATTGAGTTGCTTTCGAAAGAAGTCTTGTTGAAAGGCGACTATCGAATGCTCACGATCAAGTTGTCGTCACAGGAAGATGCCATGCAGCAAGTTGAAGTCAGAGTAAGCTGTGATCCTGCGCCACAGTCAACCCATCCAGACGAAGCATTTTTCTTTGGGTTCAGCGAAGAAACAGGCGAGTTACAACCACTCAAGCTGCATGAAGCGACCTTGCAACCTCTGGAGCCATTGGCAGTTCCTGACCTCGATGCCAACTGCGAGCGTGAATTGCATTTGATTGTTCGTTCTTCCCACGCGATGGCAATGTCGATGGGCGTTTCTCTTGGCTATCGTAACAAGAATGGAGTATCAGTGTCATTGGAAGACCGTTTCGAAGTAGCATGCCAGGAGCCTTTTGCTTTGGAGACGAGGTTTGTGCATGATTTTCCGTCCGGAAGTGGGGTTTTGAGCGAATACTCGCGAAGCACTTTGGATAGTCACGATGGCTACGCTATTGTGAATCGCCATGTAAGCCTCCATGGCAATCTCAAGAGTCTCTCCACTGAGAAACTAGAGTTATTGGGCATTCAGATAGAGATTGGCGACGAGAATGCGCTTGTCAAGAATGTGGTGAAGTCTGGTTTTATGGGAGACACGGACGAAGGTGACCCTGGAGTTCATGGGGAACGAGTGGACATCTTGCTTGCTGAAGATGTTCGAAGCTTTTTCGTGCGTATGACCCCGATGCAAACGGCCGAGTATGTCACCCTCGGGAAGATTCTTGTGAAATGGCGACGAGCGAGTGATGCCTCGGCGTCCCGTGGAGATTGTGCAGGTGAGCGCGACTTGTTTCTGATCACTGGTGCAAAGGGCATTGACCGTGTGTGCTTGTTGAACTTGAAGAGATCATCACGACTCCGCTGGATCTTCCAACAGTGAGTTTCGTTGAAAGCCCTGTGACCTTGAGTGTACACACGCCGTCTTTTGGCGTTCAAGGTGACTTGGTAGTGATGGAGATTGAATTGGTCAACCATGAAGATACGTTCCACCGATTCCAAGTGAAACCCACAGAAGACAGTGATTTCTTGTTGACAGGTGGGAGTTGTGTTGGATCAACATGGAGATCTAACCACCATGGGACTGAACTGACCACTGTGCGGGGTTGGCACTGAACATGGCATGGCATACAGGCACAACACATGCTGTTGAAGAGATGCTGCCGTTAAGCAAGCTCGTGGTTCGCCTGGGCTTCCTTCCTCTACGGACAGGTGAGCAGTCCAATCCTATCTTCATGTGTCTCATCCAGAGTCTCATGTGCGATTGGGTTGTGTGGATTCCCTGTCTCAAAAAGGATGCGTCTTGCTTCCATGCGTGGAGATCACTTCGTTGACATATAACGTGCCACTCATGAGCTCGGAGGAACGTCGTGAATTGTTTGTGCTTCCACCGGAACAAGCTGGCTTTCCTGCATCCATTCAATGAGTTGAAGGAAACCAACCCGATGAAAGTCGTTTGTTTTCGTCGCCCAGACCGGTGGATGGATGGCAATTGCTGACCTCGCGTGTCTTGACGGTCTTTGTGTGATGTGGATGATTTTGTTGTTGGGTGTTGATTTCACGAGTCAACAAACACTTGGTAGTTTAGGATGCTAGAGTGCAAGCAAGGATTCAACGGCTGCACAGCCCCGCCCTCCCCCTCTCGAAAACACAGAATTGGAATCACTGTTGTTTGCAAAAAAGACTTGCTCTGGAGCCGTCGTCAACGAGGTGTTGCAGCCAATCCAACTCACACAACAGGCCGGCCGCTCACCTTGTGTGCCGACCGCCCAGATATCAAGAGTACAGTCGAGTTCATTGCAGGTCATCGTGTGAGTTCACCACATCGCCACAAGGATACAAGAGTTCATGCGTGCCGTAGTTTTCAATTCTTCAACATGCTCCTGTGTGGTGGCACTGTTTGTGAATGTTGCGGCATTGCGAGTACGGTAGCCCACCACTTCCCGATTCGCACCAGCGCTTGTTGATCACCACGAAAGGGTTTGTTGTGCTTTGACGGATCACGTGACCGACTGCTATCACAAACCTCACTGGAGTTGATGTCTTCTTCTGGCCAAACGCCTTTGTTGCATCCTCGCGGGCAGTACAATGACAACTCAATTCCCGAATCGAATCAAGCAATCGCCTATACCGTCCACTCCGATCATCAAGGGGTTATCTGCCACCGCAGCAGCTTTCGATGGTTTCGATACCCTCACAACACCAAGACGCAGCTCATTGATGCTCGGATCCTCCTGTGGTGCTCTGACGTTCGTGCTCAACGGCAAAGGAAGCTACCGAAAAATCTTGCTAACTGCTCTCGAGGCATGCATGAGGACACCGTGGGTTCCACACACAAACGAGCATAACACATGCAACAACCCCAAAGGACATATCTCGCATCTGATTTCTCAAATCAAGGTGTTTTCCACTGCTTCGCAATCGTCGCCAACTCTTCCACCACTTGCTGGGCCGTTGGACGTTCATGGGGCTCCTGAAGCATGCATGCCTGTGTAAGAGCCACCACTGCTTGATCCTGTGGGGTTGAATGCGAGAAAGCTGCACGCCGTGAACCGAACGCAACTTCCTGCAAGATCGCAAATCCATGCCATTGCACACCGTCTTGGTCAAGCGCTACCTCCGAGTACGGCAACTCGTGGGTGTCCAATTCCGAGAGCACCACCCCAAACGAAAACACGTCGGCTTTGTCGTTGTACCGACGACCCATTAGCACCTCTGGGGCACTCCACAGCTCGGTTCCTTTGTTCATCGTCATGGTTTGCTCAATGACGTATCGGGAGCTTCCAAAGTCACTCAACTTGGCCTGGAAGCTTTCGTTAAGCAGAATGTTACGTGACTTGAGATCGCGATGGATCACTTGCCTGCCATGTAGATCCGGTCGTCGCCGCGGTTTTGTCAAAACCGCCGCGTGGGCCCGGGGTGAGTGGGGGCACAAAGAAACGCGCCGAATCTCACCCGGGGAATAGCGCCAGCAACAAGACCCCAGTTATGCACA
>JAMFLO010000117.1:0-42560 GCA_027475765.1 Paralagenidium karlingii | reverse complement strand
TTCTGTGATTCGGAGGCGTTGGTGATGGTGCCAATCGTTTACGACTTGATGAGGCGCGGAGATTCGCGACGGTTTTTTGTGGACTTCCAGACATCGGCTCCTCCCCGCGGTTTTGACAAAACCGCGGCGACGACCGGATGTCTGGAAGCCCACAAGAACCCGTCGCGAATCTCCGCGGCTCATCAGCTCGTAGACAATGCCCAGATTCGCCAACGACTCGGAATCCCACACGACGCCAACCAACGAGACCAGATTCGGATGCTGCAAGCGGGCGATCAATCGCACTTCGTGGACAAAGCTTTGAAGCGGTCGATCATCCGAGACAGAGTCCAATTGGTTGTTCATAGAGCCGTTTGATCGCAGCAGGGTCTTCACAAAACGAGCTTTTGAACACTTGTCCGGTTGCTCCTCTTTCAATCAATTCGTATTGCTTTAACAAGTGACTGGCCGCAACTTCTGGATCGCTGAGCAAGATGGCTTCATAGGTATCTCGATGCGGGGAAGCTGACTGTGTGGTGCTGGGGTCCAAGAGTGAAGTGAAGGTGAGTGAAGCCGGTGAGTTGGTGTGGGTTCGGCATCCAATGGTCCAGCGATTGGCGTTTCTGCTGTCATTTGCCGGCGTCGTTGCTTGTGGAACAACAGCAGCACCATTGTGACCAACGCGACAGCAATACCAGCTGCAACGATCATCCACGTCGTCTTGGAAGAAGAAGTAGTGGGAGAATCAGATGGAGGAGTCTCTGAAGGCCGATAGAGGGTGTACCAGTCGTTGTCTGTCATGGCATATCGCAGAGAGAGAGAGAGAGAGAGAGATTCATTTCAGCGCATCACGTGACGCAAACGATGCCAAATAACCACCATCACCACCACCACAAACCGTATCGCACCTGGGAGCACACAAAGCTTCACTCTCTTGTCTTGTTGGTGCTCTCGGTTGATTCTCTGAAGCTTAATCTCTCGCAATTTGGCCTGAGCGGTTGCACAATTTGTCTGACGGACGGTTGCTTCAAACGTCGATAGATTGGCGATCACCGGGACACCTCTTTGGGCGATTTCAAACACTTCTAGTGGATTCCCAGTCAAGTTGCTGGCCATCGAAACCAATCGCTTTTGGTCAGAAAAAGGGTTTCTTCTGGTGTCGACCTGCACTGCAAGAATCATCAAATCATCAACTAACTGCCTTACAGAAATCTCATTGCAGGGAATCGGACGCGTTGGATTTGTGTGATACGATTGCCATCCGGAGCTCTGATGTCTCATCCACAAGAGCGAGCGAGCGAGAGAGTCAGACAGTTTGATTTGGCCCAACATGACATCGCATTCACACCCAACTCACAAGACCTCGAGTTTCGGAGGCAACGTCACGTTGACAAGTTGCTCGAGTTGTTTGTCCGACAGGTCCAGATACGTCACACTGGATGGCACCTGAATGTCTTCAAACTTTGCGATCAAATTGATAATCTTTGTAGAGACGTCCAGTCACTTGTTGCTTTCGATCACTCGAAAGTGCAAGCCATAACTCCCAGTCCCGCGCTTTCAAAGCAAAAGGCGGAGTATCACTGTGGATGGCCATGTTGCTGTGGAGCCGTTGGCACAGTGGGTGGCGTTTCACCGGTTTCATTTAGTTCCTCATCATTGTTGGTTGACTTTCTGGTTCACAAGCACAGCAAGACGTCAAGTCAAGCCGTTCACTGTACTTGGCGTAGCTGTTCACCAGCCTTGACCAGCGCATGGCGACCAGCTCGAGACGGTGTTCCTGGTGCCCTGCTTGGTGTTGTCGTTGCTTCGGTCGACGTGACGACTACGCCGACAACGACATGCGCAAGAAAAAACAAGACTCCCAGCATGGATCTTCGCAGAATTCGACCGGTCGGTTGTCCTTTGTGGCATCGCTGCGGTCGTTTCGATCCAATTCTCGAAACAAATTGGTCAATTTGTTGCCGCCGCCATGGTTTCAACCCTTTTTGGAAGAGTTCCAACGCGTGTTCCCGAGGATTTCCCATTTGTGCATGATGCGCAACACCGACAGCGTCATCGACTTTCCACAGGTCATCGTGTGAGTCAGCCTTTTGCTTTCACGACAAAGGCCAACACCATGCAGACAGACCCAAATTAACTTTTGGCCGACTTGTTTGCTCGCAGCAAGTTTCAATTTGATGAGCAGTACAATCTGGTGGAAAACTCCAACCACGAACTGATCGAAAACACGTTGGCACTCAAGCGGGTCGCCCAGCTATTTAGTGCGTGCAGGTTGCTGCTGGATGCTAGTTGATGGCGAAAGCTCTTAAGCTTGAACATCTTGCTGTGTGATGGTCCTGCTACTGATAGTTTCGGCGTTGCAAGTACGGCAGCCACCTCTTCCTGATGGGCACAATTGCTTGTTGCTGCATGTGCATGGCCACAACGGAGTGCTTTCCATGTATCAGTTTCAGGACCTGGTAAGTTTGTCTGCCATTTCTCCACACCGCCAGGTGTTGGCGCAGCATTGTTGACTTTCTTTTTTCAAGCAACTGACGGACCAGTTTGTGACGCCGTCTGCAGTTGATTGTGTTTTTTTCGCCAATGTCTTCGGAGATGATCGATTGTTTCAATTTCGAGCAGGCCGACAAAGAGATTGAACGCCTTCTGGAACTTTTGCATCCGCGAGTGCCTCTCTGGGGAAGTGACGAGACCGCTTGGCAGGGACGATTCGAGTCGGGCTTGACGGCTGGTATGTCGGGCATGTCGATGCCAAGTGCCACGATCCAATCTTCAGCGGTCGGCTCCCACGGATCCATGTCTCGCACGCAAGCGCAGCAAGAAGAAACCAAAGTTGATCGTTTCTCAACAGTGACCGAACACGACTCCAAGAAGCAATGACCAAAGCATAGAATCATTCAAAAAAATGGGAGAGTAAGTTTATTCATTCGATGCCGCGCCAGCCGCATCTTCCGTTTTCCATCATCGTCTACAACCAAATCCACAAAACGCGAGTTCTGCCGCGTGCGCGCCAATCCCGCAGGTGTTCTCTTTAGAACCGTTCAGTCATGCGACTGGCCACGGTGCGCATCTTATTGTACACTTTGCCTGGAGGCGCGCCCATGATCAACGAGCAAATGGCGTCTCGTGCCAGCTTGATGTTTGCGAAGGATCCTAAAATGTAAATTTTCTGGTCGGCCAGCACGATTCGTGTCCGCGTGGCATTCTCAATGGCGTATTTGGTCTTGCCATCTTGGCCCGCAATTCGACCAATGGCGCGCGACAAATGGTCGCCCTTGAGCATTTTGACATCGTGCACTTCAAAAGTATCGATAAACAGATCTTCTAGTCGCAGCAAGGCCACGGCATCCTGCACTTCAAAGCCCATCATAAAGGCCTGCACAAAATCGGCCCCTTTTTGCAGCGCGCCGGCATCGGTGGTCTGTGGCGAATTCTTGAGTTCAACGCATCGGGTCTTGGTGTTCATACGAATTTGTAGTTTGAGATGCTCCACGATAGGTTTCATGATGTTGGGCCAATCGTTTTTCAACGGCGTGTACCGATGCGACGGCACGCGGATGCGGCGAAAGTCATTGGTGCCGTCTTGGCTCTGTTGTTGTTGCAGCGACAGTGCCGGGAAACTGGGCACCGCAGCAGAATCGTCAACATCCATGGACGCATCCTGTTGCTGCTGCTGCTGCTGCTGCTGGCTGTGCAACTGTGCCGCCATAGCGACTTGCTGGGCGTCGATAGTCACCTCGGAATCCACTTCCATTGCTTTCTTCTCCGCTCGCCTTTTTGACGTTTCAAGCGCGCAACCAGCTTACCCAACTGATTGGTTCCTGACTGCCGATTCGCTGGTGGAGAACAGAGAACACCGCTGATTGGCTAAAAATTCAACCTTTGGCGGGAATACTGAAACGAACTACCGGTTGAGTCTCAGACAGCCGCCTAATCAGATTTCTCAGAGGTCGGGATGAAGGAATCAGATGCATCCAACGGATGGAAATAGGCGACGGAACCCAACGGCAACACGGCCAATGCCATCATGCCGATGGCGGCAAAGGGACTGGAATATTACGAGCAACATGAATCAGAACGCAGAAGATAGAGAGTTCCGTGGAGAAGAACAAGTGCACCTACTCTTGCAACAGCCATGGCAGACTGCTCGCGAAGCCCACGCAAAGCCAGCTGCACCCAATACCGCACGCGGGCCGCGTGTCATTTCATCAGTCTTGATGGCCAACACCATCATCACGCGCAGTTAGAAAGGTGACGTTACCTGATCAAGGCGGCCGAAAGCGCTTGGTGCAATGGAATCAGCGTCTTTGGCAATCGATCTAGATGCGCCAGAACCAATTGGGCCGCGATGAAGCACACCACAAAGTTGACCAACCGGAAAAAGCGAATCTTCCAGGTCTTTTGTCACCCGATCGAATTAGATATTAACATCCAGCAAAGAAACACACAGTTAAAGTTAGAGTTCTCACCTTTTCACTGAGCGAATTCGAGAGCATGGTGTGGGCATCCACTTGGCCCTGTTCCACCAACAGAATCCGGTCGCCTCCTCGAGTCGTTTGAAACTCCACCAGCTGGTCATCGACGTCTTGTTGCGCCAAAACACTCACTGTCTTGGCTGGAATGACCTCAAAGAAGACCCGAACATCCCCGGCGTTGCTCTCTTCTGGGGTCTTGATCATGGTGAAATACAAGTCTTCCTGCAGGTCATAGCGCGCCAATCGATTGTTGAGGTTCTCGGTGAATTGTGAATCGAGCGGCTGGTTCTGCACCAGCACATTCTTCATCACTTGACGATTGGTGGCATCCAGTGGAACTTTTTCGCGGGTTTTCATCAAGTCCACGAGCTTTGGCGACAACGGAAAGTCGCCAACAAACGGCGGTTTCTGCGCGTCAAACGTCTGGGATTCCACAGGCCACAAATGCTTTGGTGGGTTCTGAAAGCGTGAGTCATGGAACTCGTCGCTGTCGACAAAGTCTCTTCGCCAGCGCAGATCGTACGAGTACGTTCGCTCCTTGACAATGGTCGGCAGGTTCTCCACTTCATCGGCTTCGTTGCCGGCAGTGGTGGTCGCCGAGGAGCTCTCGTGGGAGCTTTCGACCCACTGGAGCATCTCCACAATGCGAAACAATTTGACGCCCTTCACGGCGATGCCAAACTCTTGGTCCACCACGAAAGGGCTCTGGCTTTCGCCTTGACGGCGGGTCTTTGGGTCGACGGTGATCAGCCCACTGAAATGCACCAGTCGTCGTTGGTTCTTTGGCAAGGCAAAGGGTTGCTCCAACGCCACAAATTCTTGACGAGCTTGATCCACACTTCGAAAGCTTTGGATCAGACCGTTTTCCATCCACGCCACGGCGCAACAGGACGCGCAAGCAAGCGTCAAACCAGCCACAAGCCATCCCGTGGGCTTTGGATTGCTGCTTTCCATCCTTGCTTTGTTGTTCAACTGAAAGTCGGGGAGTGTGGACCACACCATCTGGGCTCGTCGTTTTTTTCTTTCTGATGATATGCATGGGACGGGGGACGGGGGACGGGGGGGATCAAAGAGTCACGGTGGCCCAAAATGACCAGTTGTCGGAGCTCTGTTCACGTTACGCTGCACAACCCACTGATTCGTTGTCAATGGTGAATAGTGAATTCCTCGACCACATACCGTTCCTCAACACCCCCCCACCCCCCCCCCCCCCAGTCGAACGCAAAACGTTGCTGGACTGCTGTCATGTAGCAGTCGACATTGCAACACTTGGACTTCGTCAGATCGCTGAATCATTCTGGAACTGGATTCGAATACCACCATAAGTGCGGTTGGAAGGACTATGACGAAGAGTAACGTACAAATCATGTGCAAAGCCAACGCGCGCTAGTTGGTTGTTGATGGACTACTCTTCTTGCGTTCGCATGGACTTGCTGTCTGCAGTCTTAGCACCTACACTCCATTGCGAAAAGTATTGAACGAGCACAGTTCTCATAGCTTGGCGAGGACGAGCATCCAGCAGCACCCTTTCGCGCTTTCCAACCAAGTCGACCAGTTGCCGTGGCATCCGAAAGTCACCGAGGCACGATGGTTGGTCCAGAAGAAACGCCATGGATTCCACGGGACACAGGTGCTTTGTGTGAGTTCGGAAAGCGACGGTCGTGCAACTCGCGACCATCTAGCACCACGACTTCTCGACGAGCCCCGGCCACACTCTGAAAGGCTCTGACCAGAACCATCTCAACCCAGACCACGGTACCGCAGCCTACGCAAGCCCCTGCCTAGGGCAGCAGCGACGACCTGAACTGTCTTCCATTTACTTGACTCAGCGTGGGAGCACTACCCGGAATCTTCCATTTGACGTACATGGGACAGGGATCCGCCACCACTATCATGTCGGTGCCACCGCTGCCGAATGCGTCGACGGTGGATCCCATTGGCACTGGCGCGTTACGACGTTCTGATAAAAGATGCGCGCCGAAGGTGTGCTGGCGTCGGCGTCTTCCAGTTGTCGCCACTGATTGTCCAGACGCTGCAGCTCCTGTTGAGAGCAAGTGAACAAAAGATCGGATCGGATCGGATCAGCGCTCATCATACCCTGGCTCTCCAAACCGCGACTTTGCTGGGTCCTTTGAAGCCGAAAAGCCCGTTTGGCGTCATTTCTTGTTGAAAACGCAGGTAATTCTCGACGATTCTGTCGTTGGTGCTCTCCAAATCCAATGCGCGACGAAACAAGAGCTCGGCCTTGTCGAACTCGTCACGAATCAACTCGAGAAACACGGCGTAATTCGTCAAGGCCTACTTCCCAGGTATGGCATGGCACCAACCTCCAAGCATTGTTAACACCATCATTTGCTCTGATGGACGACACACGATCAATGCGCATTTCCTACCAGGGCATTCGTGGGATGGAGACAGATGGACCAACGCATAAACATCTCTTCCACTTCGTCAAACGCACTGGCAAATTGTGCCTGGCTTCCAGCCAGTTTGTGGGCCTGTTTGACTAACTCTAGCGCTCGCTTCCACGAGTTTTTGGCCGGATACCGACACGAAAACGCCAGATGGACAGCAAAACAGCCCAACAGTTGCACGTCCTGCGGGGACTCCTTGAGTGCATTCTCATACACCGTGTTTGCTCGAGAAAGCTGATGGCCCATCGACCATTTCGTTGTCAGGTTTCAATGGGGCCCTTGACATGCTGACTCGAGTGTCAATCAACCTACAGCTCACCTCGTGTTGCAGACAGTGCATTTCGATGGCTTGACGAGTCAGACTCGGATTCTTCTGCTGTTGATGGAATCGAAGTGCCAGCACCAGTTGACGAAGGCTCTGCAATCGCAAGTCCGCCATCATGCGCTGGCGGTATTTTCGTTGAAGCAAAGCGGCCGCCTGTCGCAACCCAAAAGAAGGCACCTGTGAGTTCAAGCCTTGATACATCCTGCATCCCAGCAGCTGCCTTGAAGCATCCATGCCTGGACGTCATTGAAAACGCTGACTTGACCCGTGAAGTCGTTGACATAACCAGGCAATTCATGCCCAAACCGATCCAGTCGTCGTTTCCAACAATCGGGCGGGATCGGTAGTTCCACGTCCAAGAGACTCGGTGGTTTGGCCACGAACACAAGCTCATTGAAACGATTCTTGAAGACAAAGCGCCGGAGAACTCGATCAAACACCAGGACATACGCTCTCTGCACCACCCAATCTGCATGTGAGCCTCCCTCCACCTTATCTGAACACCGCGAAACACACTACACCCCCACCCCACACACACACATGTGATCGTACCTGGGCGCGTCGATACCGTTCGTGTCTCGCCATAAACTGCCGTACAACCAACTGAATCCGCGTTGCCATCTCGTTCTCCAGTTCATGTCGTTGGTTCTTTCGCTGGTGCTCCAGTTGGTCCGATTTATCCTATCCACACGATGTTGTCAGTGTTGGGGAAGAATTCAATTCTCTCGTGGAGCCATTCCCGGACCTTTTGCATCTCGTAGACGGGTTGGTACAACGTGAATTGTGGCAATTGCACGCCATACAGTTCGGCATACGCAATGATCGCCGTCAGTGTCAACTCTCGCCTGCTTGTGTGGGACTCATCCAAGAGCCTTGCCAGGTGACGCTGCATGCGCAACTCCTTTGTAAACGTGAATCTCTCGTCGTCCACCGCCAATGGCGTGTCGATCACTTTTTGCCATTGCAGAATGCGAAACACATGCCAAAGATCAAAGTTCCATCGCCGCGTGGCCCCCGTCGCCGGCACAAAGCAAATCAGTACAAACTGATTCAAGTACTGCAGCAACGTGACCACACGAAACCTTTGTCCGGGCTCAAATGGATCCATTTTCACGGGCAGGCGGCACACCAATTTGCCCAATTGGCTTTGATACGGTGATCGGAACAATGCGAATTGAAAGGCTCCTCGGGGCTTCTTGCGTTTCAAGCGTGTCGCGACAAGCAGCAGCAATTCTTGGGCAGAAAAGCTTTCCAGTGGGTCCATTTGCTCGAATTGATCTTGTTTGCCGTCGTGTTCTTGGGTCTCCCAGACTATTCGCCGTTCTTGTCGCAGAAACAACTCCAAACTCGCGAAAGGCACGGGCAACTCAAAGAATTGGCTCCGCTGGGGCTCCAGGATCTCCAGCACAAACTCGTTGGCCTCGGGGGTTTCGCTTCGATACAATCGCAACACCAGACGCACGTTTTCAAACAAGTACACGCGAACAAACAACAGCCGCTTGCGCTTGGCACGAATGCGATCTCGTCTTGCCACATACAGCGCATGCAATCGAAGCCATTCACGCAGTCGCATCAGCCAACGCTTGGCCCAGCGTTGCAGAATGATCTGCTTTTGACGCTGGAGTTTTTCAAATTCACGTCGAAGATGGTTCAATTGACAGCGCGCCTGGATGACTATTTGCATGCGCATGACCACGTCTAGGCCAGATGCAGCACGTGCACCATAGGCGTTATGGGTTATGCGATCCTGGGGCCGATCAAAATGGACATGAGCGTGTTGGTACTTACATCGCGCACGCAGAAACCGACGTCGCACTCGAACCATGCGGTAGATGGATTGAATCTTGATGGCCCCATGGCGTCGAGCCCGTAGTTCTCGCAACGCCACCCTGAATCAGTTCGACACACACACACACGTGAGAGAGAGAGAACGAGAGAGTCAAAGAGAGATGACACGTCTTGTTTCCAATGGACGCTGGGCTGGTGATGAGCCCAATGGCAAGAATGGCCCACTCACACAAATGCCTGGTGCACATAGTGCCCTCGATAGGTTGCAGCAATGCGCGTGGCAGCACAATACCGAAACGCCAGTGCATCCATCTGCTGGCGTTTGACACGAAGCCTCCATGAATCCACAATCTACCCAATTGCCAAGCAAGATTACTCCGCGCATCGCATCATCCCATCCACACCAGTATTCGCCAAAGGCCAAATGTACCTGCCGCCACAGGGGTTGCATCGTCGGCGAGTAGATCATCCTGCCTAGAAACAGATTCGCGAGTCGTTTGACCGCTGGGATTTGCGGAAACAACTGGCTTGCGACCATTTCCAACGCATTCATAAAGTTAGCAAACAGCATCTTGTGGGTGGACCCTGCACTGCAGTTGCGCGAAAAGATAAACGCCAAGTCGCCGATGGTCACTTGGTCTGGCCCAATGTGACTCTCACGAAGGAATCGGCTAAACTTGACACTGTCTGTGGAGGAGTTTGCAAGGTGCGGTCAGCTCCCTTCATGACCATGCTAGGCCCTACAACGAACAGGTCATCTAGCTCGCTACCCGAAAGAGGGAAGGGGGCTTTTACGAACTCACCAACCCAGTTGGAAGGAGGATGCCATTGGCACATGGTGTCGTATTTCAACCGAAACACATCTCGAAACGATACGGTGCGCACCAGATCCTGCCAGCGAGTGGTTTTGCTCCAAAACGTTTGCTCCACCAGTGCGTCGATGATGGGACTCGCCGCCGGAGCACGAAAAAAACGATACCGCAACGAAGAGTTGGCATAGTCGAGCGTTGGATGGCGAACCCACAGCACAATGTCTTGCAACCATTTCGGTGGCACGCGGTCCGGGTCGATCGATGCCTTGTCTTCGACCACGTACACGTAGGCGTTTTGAAACTCGAGCACTTGGTCATCTTTTGCAAACTCGAGTTGCAAAGCGGGGAGTTGAGCGGCAGGCTGGTGGGAGAGCACCACAGTGATGGGGAACACCTCGTGGAAGTTGTGGTCGTTGCTGAGCTCGTCCGGATGATGTTGGGCTTGGTCCTGATCGTCTTCTTGGTGGGGAGCCACCAGCAGAAGACGAGGTTCATCGCGGGTCGCGAGTTGCGTTCGTAGCGCGATCAAGACTTGGTCAAGAAACGGAGACTTGAGCACTGCGGTGGTACACGACGTCACGTCGGCAACGGCAAACAGAGGAACCACAAAGTCTCGCGACGGTTTAAACTTTTTCTAAGTCACAACAACAACAACAACAAAAAACAACACACCCACAGCAACACAGCACCCCATGCATACAATAATCTGTGAGTGGAGCACGGTACTAGCCCGCATCTCCTGCATTGAGTGCTCAGACCTTTCGACGACGTCGCTTGAGAGCTGGCGGTCGCATCGGCTTAGGTTCTCGATGGCGCGAGTCCAACAAATCGAGCTTTGGAACCTGGAGTTTGCGTTTCCGATGAGAAGCCAGTGATTTCTTGTTGGCGTCAAAGAGATTGGTGCCGTTGTGGAGTTGGCGAAAGCACAGCAGTGCGTCCCAGTTCTGAAACAACGTGAGCAAGTGGTCACTGACTTTGGATTGCTCCATGGGATAGGTGATGGCATGGTAGTTGACGCGGTCACTGGTATTGCTGGATAGACTGTTGCTCTGTGACGCCGTTGGAAACAACTGTGCGAGTCCCTGGGTCACTTGTTGATGGCATTGAAGCACCCAAAACGGCAAGGGCTCTGACCGGCCATGGCCAGACGTCGCCTTTCTGGGAGCACGTTCACATCGGTGAGGTCGTGGCACCACCAGTGCGCACGGCAAAAGCCCCAGTGCCTTCTTTCGTTGCTCCCCGTGATAACCCTGGAGGCCTCCGCGAAACACAAAGCCAAAGCGATCAGAACACGCACAGTCGCCACATGTCACTTGGAGGTCAAGCAGAAGACCTCGAAGCTCTGCGAGCGTGACGCTGGACTGCAGCCAGAGACTTCCCACACTGATGACATTGGCGGCAAGGGTCTTGATAGCTTCGTGGTCGTGGTCGTGGTCTTGGCCTTGAAAGGCATGGTCTTGTTGAATCGCCTGAGTGTTGACACACACAAACCTCAGCATCCACGATGTGCTGTCGAGACCTGGTGCATGGAGACCGAATGTCGGCTTGTACGAGAGACTTGAACCCGTCTTGCAACCCAAAAAGATCCATTTCGAGATGATGTGAAGCAGAACACTCTTCTGTGCCAGCAACGGCAACGTGGTGAACTCTTCGACACGCAACCAGTTTCGAAAGCTGAATGGAATCCATGCATCGGGGCCACGCTTGAAGTATTCTTTGGCGTCTCGATCTTGCTCTTTTCTCGAGGATGGCAGGCAACAGAATCCACACCAGAGTGAGCTGGAGGAGGAAAGATCGCCGGTTGAGCTGCTCTTGAGATCATTCGAAAGGCACGAATTGACGCTGCATGAGCCCCCAAGAGCATCAATGGGTTTTTGCTCTTCACGGGCAGCTCGCCTTCCTCTCACACGCACATGAAAGAGAAAGAAACGGTCTTTGACTTTGATACCCCATCTGAACTGCTTCATGGTCCAACCATCGCCAATTGCCATCGGGCGAACGCTTGAAGAAGACCTCGTGGGGTTATTACACGACAGCACAACTTCTTCTTGCTTGGCGTCAACCATGTGGTTCATCCATGTCTTCAAGTTACGAGAAGACCCAGTATTGTGCCGTCCAGCTTTGTTGGGCAGATCCACGCTGTGACGCTGGTCTCGATGGGAGGAATCGACCGTGTAGGAGTCGCAGCTGCAGTAATACACGCTGAGCAAGAGCCATGCCACCAACGACGCTGCGATCATACTGACTCGCGCAAATTGATACAGCAACCGTGCGATAAACTTGTCTGGATCATCTGCAGCTAGCAGCATATCTGTGTGATCGACCTCCACCAACTCGTTTGGGGTTGCACCACCATGGGGTTCGCCATCCGCCGTTTGTGCAATGGCCAAAAGATTCTCCACCACGAATTGGATCTGCGCATGGTGCAGCATTCGCTTTTGGGACTGGAATTTGCGCAACCGACGATGCAACTCTTGCAGCAATCCATTGGAGGAACCCAGCATTTCGGCGCGCACTTGGTGCCATGGCAGCACGCCAAACGACGTTTTGGCATTGGGCACGGCCGAAATGGTCATCAAAAGGCAATGCACAAACGACAAAACCACTTGCAACACGCGATGGGGCTGCGATGGGAAACTCGCCAACGCATCGAGATCTTCCTGAGACAATTCTTCAAATTGTGCAACGAGAAGTGTGACATCCAGGCCCACCAGAAGCCTCTGGAACTGCTCCACGTTCCATCGGGTGGTGGTGGCGGTCATGGTGATGGTGGTGATGGTGGTGGTAGGAGAACACCAAGTATTTGGTCGCGTTGGATCGATTCGAAAGGCGTTGGCTATGACTCCATCATCGCGTTGGACGTAACTGGCCTCAGCTCCCAGAGTCGATCGACCGATGTCGACCGTTACAGAATGGTGGGCGGGGGCGGGAGCGCGAGGCGGAATGCATCTGGGACCAGGCGCGCACGACGAACAAAGGAACACATGGGTGAGAGGTTGAGATCGTGTTTTCTAATGTGTTAAGTATATTGTGCAAAGCCGTTGAAGCAATTCCATGCGACGGTCAGCCCTTTGTTGGCCCTGTAGCACAATATGACGGGGGTGACAAGCTCGACAGACCGCTTAGGCAGACACCATGAGCTTGTTGCTGTCAACGGCCACGCCGACAAACGATTCCGTGGACAAGACCGTGTTCTCGTCCGCGTAGATGAACGCACCCTGTGGCGTTCCCGACACACCAAACAATTTGCCCGAAGCACTGGCATAGTACGAATTGCCGGCCTTCAAGCCATCGACCTCGACGACGCCCGAAACTTGCACCTTGTCCCCCGAGGTCAACCCCAAGGGCTTGCCAAGCGATTGCACAAGTGGCAGTCCATACACGACGGAATCGGCCCATTTGCCAGAGTAACTGACCAACACACCGTTGGGGGTCGCGACAGAGTCCATGTAGACACCACCCATGGCCTGGGTCGCACCCGTGTTGGCAAGCTGGAAGCTTGACTTGATCACGGGCAAAGCCGAGGCCACCGAGGTCAAGGCCAAATCGCTGCCGACCGACACGATGGTCACACTGGGTTTGCCACCGTTGGACGGGTTCAAGAAGCTCACAGAAAGACGGTCGCCGCTCAACAACGACAGCGTTGGGTTGGGGCTGAAGCCGTAGGCGTTGCCAAAGTCAAAAGCACCACGCGAGTTCTCCACAACGTGGTTGTTGCGGAACACGGGTTTCTTATCAAAGGCACCCAACTGGACGGTCGAAATGGTCAGCGCGTAGTTGTCGGCTTCGTTGTAAAAGGCGAGAGCGATCGAATCCTTGGTCAGCGAAGTGGCCTGCACAAAGTAGGCTGGCTTGTACAACGAGTTGCAGACCTTGGAGCTGTTGAGCGAGCTTCCTTGGACGGCAAACACTTCGAGGCAGAGACCATCAGTGCTGTTGGTAACATACCATGGCACCACAAAGCTGGTCGAGTCCTCAAGGGTCTGCGGTGGGTTGATGGTGGTCGACTTGAGTTCATCGTTCTCGGGCGCAAAGCTGAAACCTTCCGAGAGCGTGATCTTGTTGTCCGCGACGGTACCAACGCGCGCATAGTTGCCCCACGTGCCGCCCTTGACGTATTTGCCATAGTAAGTGACCACAAACGACGTGTCTGAGAGACGAGAGATGTAGGCGGCCGCACTTGAAGTGGTGGCGTTGGCGACAAAGCTGTCTTCGACGATGGTCACTTTGCCGTCGGCGATGGTGGCCAAGACCAGACCGTTGTTCATGTTCATGGCATCGACGGTCAAGAACACGGCCAACGAGTTGGACAGGGTAGCGCCACGCTTCAATGGTGCCGCCGTGAACTCGGTTCCTTCGGCGACCGTCACGCTGTTGCCGTCAGCAAGGGAGACCGTGGTCACAAACGAACGAGTCTTCTTGTCGTCCAAGAAAGAATAAGTCATAATGTTGGACTTGTACTCGGTTTCACCAACTCCCATGGGCAACAAGTCGACCCAAGTGAGTGGCTTGTCATTGGGTAGCTTGGACGCCGCCAAAAACGCCGTGGTGCCGGCGCCAACGCTGACTTTACCGGTGGCCGAGACCGACACGGCTTGACCCGACTTGGTGCTCGAGAGTTGCAATGCATCGCTCGAAACTTTGGCCGAAACGTTGCTCGAAGACGACGAACTGCTGTCCTTGTCGGCAAAGTGTAGAATGTACAGCACAATCACGTTGAGCAGCAAGAACACACCAAGACCGAGGCTGTACATGTTCATCTTGCGGCTCTTGTGTGCAGCTGCCGTGTTGGTTTCTCCGCCAGCAAACGCGGCGTTGGGTGATTCAATCTCTTGGTCCCCAGCAGCACCTTTCATGGCGAGAATGACACCTGGATGTGGGACGCGACGGTGGACGATAGGAGGAGAAGTTGTTGGCTCGATGGAACTCCAATTCCCAAATGAAGAACGAGCACGTTCTCGAAGAAGAAGCTGCTGCAGCAGCAGCAGCAGCAGGAGCAGCAGCAAGTGAAAGAGAGCAAAGAAACCGACCCCACTGGCACCACCAAACACACACACACATCACTTCTGTCACTTGACCCTTCTACAGGTACAAGAGATGACCTCCAGCCAAAGGGAACAAGATGAACTCGACAGTCAGGTCATAAAAAACACTTGGCAAGAAATGGGTGTTGAAGCATTGAAGCACCTGCCCTCTGACCTGCTTCGGCACGTTCCTACGAGTGTGTGTGAGTGAGTACTAGTGCTAGTAGGTGAGTAGGTGGGTGGGTGGGTGGGTGCAGGGAGGAGATGTTTTATTCGTTTAGGAGGTGGATGGTGGACGGTGGACGGTGGACGGTGGTGGTGGTGGTCTTTGGATTGTTTGATAGGACAACAGGCTGTAGAGCGCTGTGTGATGAGGTTTTTCTTTTGGAATCTTTGCGTCTTCAAAGATGGAGTGGGAGGTGGCAGAAGGATTTGGCGAGGCCCCAATGGTGCATGGACAAGCCGTGGAAACGTTCCTAACTGAACGGATATTGGCTTGCACCTGCATGCGCCATGCATGCATTGGACCAGGCGGAGCGAGCCAAATGGTGCAGTTGGGGAGAGAAAACATGCACGCCGCCGTGGGTTTGTGATTGTGATCCAGCGCGCCACAAAATGCATCGCTACTTGTGGTCAGGTCGATTTGGCCAAGAGAAGCTTAAGGTGCCATGCTCCCACTTACGTTAGTAAGTACTTGGTGGAAACCTGGATGTAAGTAGTAGACGTGTCGACGGTTCCATGAATTCTTTGGGACCTTGCACGCACCAAGCTCGACAGGTCTCCAAAGTTGGCCAAGTTGTGTGGGTTCAAAACACTGGCGTTCACGGGGTGCACCTTGCACCTTGGGATAAGAGGAAGAAGAAGAAGAAGAGAGTCAGTAAATGCCATGGACGTTCTTTGGTCACTTGGTCAGGTGCATCGAATCGTAACGTCTGCATGGAAACGCCCAAGATCGCACGTTCCTGAGCTCACCAGGATTGGCTCGCGACGAGTCCAACGAGTTGGTGACTGGATCGAACGCGGTTGTTGGTCAAGGTATGTACGGCGCCCTACACGCAACAGGATGATGTCTGAGCGTCGGGACCGGCCAGAACTGACTGCCTCGCTGCCTTGTTGCCTTACTGCCTTGATGCTGACTGCCCAGCATCGAGAATGTCGAGAGAGCAGCGAAGCAAGAACCCAAGGCAACCAATGGATTGGTTGGTGCAGCTTTGACGAGGGCAACCAGCGTGAAAACCAAGCAAAGCCAACGCGAGGTGAGGTGACCGCAGTGAATTTATGTTGGGGTTGTCCTGCCACCTGCAAGCCTGCCTATGTTGCAGGATGCTATGGCATCATCATCATTTGTTGTTGGAGCTGGCGACTTGGTGGGTGCTCTCTTCTGAGACACACGTCATCAAGCCACACATGCCCTTGGCCATGCGATGCCCTTCATCCCACTCTCTGCAAAACGCTCACAAGCCTGGCCTTGGCTCGGCTCGGCTCGGCTTGGCTTTGGACGTGGACGTTTGGCTGTTGGGCGAGGTTGTTGTGGTGATCGACATGGACTTGATGCTCTTTTGAGGACGGCATTTGGTTGGCTTTGGCCAGCGCCAAGTCGACAACTGCAGCTGGAGGACCAAAGCGAGTGTTTAGCGTGGTCTGATCATGACAATATGAATCTAACGTGCAGAATGTTACAGCATGGTAGGTGCGGTACACCACCGCCAGCTCTTTGGTTGCCTCATACACATCAAGTGCATGACAAGTATTGGTTGGTTCCTTGTCACCGACGCGCAGTTGCTCTGTTGATCCATTGCACTCGGGCAGTCAGTGGCGGTTGTCTCTTCATCGATCAACGGTCACCGCCACCGTTTCAGCATCAACATTGGGCTCAAGCAGGTGGAATTTGAAGTTGCCACCATGACCATGACCATACAACTGCACTACGACTACGAGGCACATGCCAAAAGCCTTCTCAGGAGGATCTTCTTGCCCATTCGCACCGCACATGCGGGTCTTTTGATGTACAGTACTCGTTGGTTCCAATCTGTTTCTTCAAGCACCTTGCGCATTCCTAAGTCGACAGAGATTGGTTGGCATCTTGGAGCAGATGAAGTAGTACTAGTACTACTTACGACGAATCTGTGATGTGGCGTCACGAGTGATCAATTCTCATCCGTGTCGTCTACGGTTCTCTCGAGGTTGCTGAGGAGGACCATGTGATTCACGCTCGCTCGCTGCAGCCATCACACCTCGGCGGACGAGAGGCCACCAGGTTGACTGCGGTTTGCCAAACCATTCTCCTCCTTCTTCTTCGTGTGAGGCTGGGAGGCGAATGTGGTGGGGCATGTGATGTCAGGCTGCGAGATGGTAAGTTTAGTCGGAAATCACTATCATTTTCGTGGATTTTTCCACATAGAAACGGCGCGACTCCTTGTCTTTTTCCATGCACCCCATGTCCGGGTTTCCTCCGAAAAGTCGTTGGGTTCGTTTGAACCCTGGAGCCAACGAATTGCATTGTCTCTAAAACGAAAAGGCAAACACTCCCATCGTGTAGAGCCACTTGCACACCCAGTTTCCAGGAATGGTCACCGAACACCAACGTGTTACATGTTGAAGCCTGTGAAGGTTGTTTTTTCCACCTCTGCGTGTCATTTGGTTATGTGGAAAGGGGCAGGTTGGATGCACGGAACCATCTGCTTGAAGTTGGCGTTGAGAGCCATTTGCACACCAAGAAAGAACGCAATTGATTGCACATATCCAAAGCCTTTGTTTGCCTTTGCCACCACGAGTTCTTTTGGTGATCAAATCATCCATTCATCCTACCGTTCAGTTCTGCTGCTCCATCGGTGGAATACGCACAAAACCAAACACAACACTTTCATTATTGTAGCGTACAACAACGTCTCTCTCTCTTTCTCTCTCTCTCTCCATCTCTCTTCATCTTTCTCTACTTCCCGCTCATACTTAAGGCACTAGCCAGCTATTCGTTCTTCACAACACTCCGTTCCATCCTCATTCTCTTTCTCCATCAAAACAAAACACCACCAAAACTCAAAACGCCTGCAAACTCGACATGTACAATTTGTCGGACTCAACTGCCACCCCCACAAACGAATCGGTCGACACAACGGTCTCGTCGTTGGCATAAATGAAAGCTCCTTCTCGTTCTCCAGTCGCGCCAACCACTTTACCACAAGTGCTGGCGTAGTACGAGGTGCCCACTGTCAAATTGTCCATTTTGACCACGCCATAGAACGCAATCTTGTCGCCCGACACAATGCCCAGAGGTTTGCCGAGTGATTCAACCAGCGGGAGCCCACCGATGGCCTTGTTATCCCACAGGCCGCCATACCCGACGAGAACCCCGTTGTCCGTGGCCACGGAATCCATGTACAGAGCACCCGCCGCTCGGATGGCATTCTTGTTGGCCAGGCCAAAGTCTGCTTGGCTCACGGGCATGGCCGACGCGATGGACGTCAACGAAAGATCGCTTCCAAAGCCCACGATTTCAACACTCGGCTTGCCATCGTTGGACGGGTTCATGAATGCCACCGCCAGGCGTTGGCCGCTGAGCAACGCGAGCGTTGGGTTTGGATTGAAACCATTAGAATTGCCAAAGTCAAAGGCACCACGGGAAATGTCGACCACAAACGAACCACGAAACACGGGCAATTTGTTGTAGGCACCGAGTTGAATGGTGGCCACAGTCAACGCATAATTGTCGGCCTGATTGTAAAACGCCAACGCAAACGAGTTTTCCGTCAACGACGTGGTGTGCATGTTGTACGCCGGGCGGTAATCCGCGTCGCAGACTTCTTCACCCGTGGCGTTCAAATTGCCCGAAGCACCAGAGTAGTCAAAGACGGTCAGACACAGACCTTTGGTGCTGTTGGTGGTGTACCAGGGCACCACAAAGCGTCGTCCGTCTTCGACAATGGGTTGCGGAGCATTGATCTGGTTGAACGAGGTGTCGGTATTGTCGGGTGCAAACGGGATCGGCTCGGACAGCGAGATCAGGTTGCCATTCGAGACCGAACCGACTTGGGTGTACTGGGCCCATTTGCCGCCGAGTTCGTATTTGCCATAGTACGAAAGTGCAAAGGTTGTGTCCGAGAGGCGACTCACATAAGTCTCGGCCGAGAACTTGACGGCATCCTTGAGCACATTGTCTTCGTCAATGGTGACTCTGCCATCGCTGGAGATTCGTCCGAGTACAATGCTGTTGGTGACATTCTCCAGACCCCTGGACTGGTTCTCGAGCAAAAACACTGCCAGGGAATTGGACAGAGTCGCGCCGCGCTTGAGTTGATACCCGGCCAAAGTGAGCATGGTGCCGGTCGGCACACTCACTGTCTTGTCGTCGTTCACGGTCACCGTCGTCACAAACGATCGGATGCTGGAGGCATTGGCCTTGTCTTCCTGAAACGAATACGTCATGAGGTTGGTCTTGTGTTGTTTCTGGCTGCTGCTGGTGCCCAATGGCAACAAATCCATCCAAACCAGTTGGTTGTCGTTGGGCAATTGTGCGGCGTTCAAGTACGCCGTGGTACCGGCACCCACCACGACTTGGCCCGACGGAGCAAAGCTGACAACTTTACCATTGTGACCAGGTTTCAAATCGTCCACTTTAAAAGTCGCGGCACCGGCCCCTGCGCCACTGCTTCCAAAGCTGTTGTGGATGTCGTGGCGATCGACAAAATGCAGCACATACAACACGATGATGTTGCAGAGCACAAATCCGGCCAACACCAAATTGTACAGCAACACTTTGCGCAATTGCCGCGCCAAAAACGCTTTGGTCTCGGTCGAAATATACGCCGACGACGGAGTCGGCAGTGTCGGCACGTTGGTGTCGTCGTTCATGGGGAGCACAAAAAACGTCGCGTGCTGTCTGGCAGCAACTTTCAACGATGGCGAAGGTGCTAGTATTGTTGACTCTGCAAACGATTCAATCCACCGTGGTGGCAGCTCAATCAGTCAGTCAGTCAGTCAGTCGGTCCACTGGGGTGGGTCCGGTGCTGGTGCTGGTGCTGGGGCGGTGGGTGTGTTTTGTGGGGGAGTACAATTCACAAATGGGAAATGGGACGAAAGCCTCGACGAGAAGAAGCAGCAGCCAAAGAACGACATCCCCAAACCGCCAATTGATGCCAGCAACCACCACCAAAGAGCACCTTGTGCGTCCCGTTTGTGTGGTCCACGAGATGCCAAAGCCAGAGCATCTCTTTGCAAAGAAGCATTGGAGTAGGCCCACACTCTGACTGGGGCTTTTGGGATGCATAAATGGATGAATGGATGGCTTGTCCTGTCTGTCTGTCGGTCTATCGAAGAGAGAAAGAGCTTCTTCTGGTTCATCATGGTCTCCAGGACGCAGCTGGAAAAAGGCTTTTCATGTCGTCCAATGCAAACGGGTAATGCGGTAATGGCCAGCTGTTTGCAGGCCCCATTTGGCCCATCCATTTCTCGCGCACCAGCTGGTTGGCATTCCAGTGCAACCAACAGATCCAATGATAGTACACCACAATTCTCCATGCTGCCAGGAGAGCATATCGTCCAGGATCTACTACTTGGTGACCCACCCACCCACCCCGGAAGGAACCAAGAAAAGCAGAAAAGCCTCACGCGATCAAAGGCTTTCGTTCACCCACATCAAGCCACTTTGCCAATGGCAGCTGTCAAGCGTCATGGCATCATTTGGCTTTTGGCATTCGCGCTCTTTTATTGCTATGAACGTGGGCATTACTCACGCACACCCACCAAATCAACTTGATCTCTGATGACCAACTCAGCCACAGCCCACAGCCATAGCCCAGTGCTCATCATTTGGGAGTCAGTCCTTGGACCAACAACGCTTATTCTGCGCGAACAGCACCCCATCAGCTTGTGCTATCACCGCAGCTGGGTTCTCGACTGCCTCTTGACGATAAGATGGCAATCCAACGACAACCAACAACGCTCAAATGGAGAAAGAAGTTAACGCATTTACAAACTGCCGCGGTTTTCCTCTTTTTGTTTGTCATGTTTTCTGTAGAAACAACAAAAGATAAAGGAGAGAAAGAGAGAGAGAGAGAGAGAGAGAGAGAGAGAGAGAAAGCGCGCGCACGAGTTCTTTACAGACCTGAAATGGCCAGTTTGTCCTTGTCGACGGCGATGCCCACAAAAGCGGTGGACGAGATGACCGTGTTGTTGTTGGCGTAAATGAATCCACCAGAGGGAGAGCCCGGCACCCCAAAGAGGTTGCCCGAAGTCGAAGCGAAATACGAGTTGCCCGGTTTCAGATCATCCACGTCGGCGATACCCGTGTATGCAACTTTTTGGCTCGAAGTCATGACACCCACAGGAAGATTGAAGGACTCGACAAGGGGAACATCGCAGATGACTCTGTTGGACCACTGGCCCGAGTAACTGATCAAAAGGCCATTGGGGGTCACCACGGAATCCAAGTAAATGGCGCCTGTGCCTTTGGTGCTATCCGTGTTGGCGACCTGGAAGCTGGATGGAGCCACCGGCATGGCCGGGGTGATGACTTTGAGCGAGAGATCGTTGGCAAAGCCCAACACTGCAACACTGGGTTTGCCCGTGTTGGACGGGTTCATAAAGCTCACGGCGAGTCGCTGGCCACTCAACACATTGAGCGACGGGTTCGGATAAAACTCGTAGGCGTTACCAAAGTCAAAGGCACCGCGGGTGTTTTCCACAACGTACGAGCCGTGGAACATGGGCATTTTGCTATACGCACCAAGTTGCGCCATGGCGATGGTCATGGCGTAGTTGTTGGCCTCGTTGTAAAACGCCAGCGCAAACGCATCCTGGGTCAGCATGGTGGACTGCACAAAATACGTCGGACGATACGATCCATCGCAGACCGGCTTGCCCGTGTCGTTGACGCTTCCAGAGACCACGTCAAACACTTCCAGACACAGCCCCTGGCTGCTGTTGGTCACGTACCAGGGTACGACAAAGCGCGTGCCATCCGGGGTCACGGCCTGCGGTGGGTTAATGGTGGTCGTGACATTGTCATCATTGTCTGGCGCAAAGCTGACGGCCTTGGACAGTGTAATGGTGTTGCCTTCGATGGTGCCGACTTGTGTATACTGGGTCCATTTGCCACCAGCCTTGTAGCCCTCGTAGAAAGACAAGGCAAAAGAAGTATCCGAGAGACGGCTCACATACGTTGACCCCGAGTCCTTGACCGCATCCTTGAGCATGTTTTCTTCGTCAATGGTGACTTTGTCGCCCGAAATCTTGCCCAACGCGATGCTGGTCGTGATCTTCATGGGATCCGAGTTTTGCACCAGCAAAAACACTGCCAGCGAGCTCGACAGGGTCGCGCCGCGTTTGATCTGATACCCCGAAGACACCGCCGTGCCAGCCGGCACGTCGACCGTTTTGTCGGTATTGACGGTCACCGTGGTCACAAACGAGTTGATCGACTTGCCGTCTGTGTACGAGTACGTCATGATGTTGGTCTTTTGCGCATCCTGGCTGGTTGGATCCATGGGGAGCAAGTCGACCCACTTGAGGGCAGCGTTGGGCAATTTGGCGGCCGAGAGATACGCCGTGGTCCCGGCGCCGACCGTGATCTGGCCCGTCGAGGACAAAGAGACGGCTTTGCCGTCGCCGGCGGCATTGCCTGCCAGGTTCAACTGGTCCGAGCTCACTTTTTGGCTGTCAGCCGTCGAACTGCTGGAATCATTGTCGCGGTCGGCAAAATGTAAGATGTACAACACGATGACGTTCAACAACAAGAACACGCCCAATGCCAGGCTGATCGTGGACAATTTCTTGGTCTTTTGGGCCGACGAAGAAGCCGGTGCATTGTGCGATGGTTCACCGCATTCTTCAAAGCCAGCAGCACATGGCGTGGTGCTCTCGTCTTCACCTTTCATGGGGGGCGGGGGGGGGGTGTGTGTGTGTGTGTGTGTTTCTTCTGGTTCTTGGTTGGAAGGAACGGCGGTAGCGAGGGAATGGAAGGAAAGAAAGAAAGAAAGAAGGATGGGAGGGTCCCGTTGGAGATCGTACACTTGCTTGCTCTTCCCTTGCGACGATGTGAGCGGAAGGCGGCCAATTACCAAATGAACAAACCATTCGATCGAAAGGGGAGCTAGCTGACCATCTCTGGCTCCACTTTCCCCCTGCTGCTACTACTCTACTGGTGCTCCACTACAGGGCTACAGGGTTCCTCAAGCTTCAACCAAGCCAAGCTCTTGTTCGAAAAAGAAGTTTCTGGATCAACGTGCCACTGGTGCTGCGAACGAGTGGCGAGCAATCCCTGTGGGATGGGGATCGACTTGATCTCCATCCATACTGAAACGCTTGGACCTGGCACGAGGTTGGCATCATCATCACCCCCTCACCCCATCACCCCATCACCCCATCACCCCATCACCCCCCCCCACACACACAAGTCAGTCATGGCTCGCTCCACACTAACAGCCACTTCCTTTTGTTGAGTACTCCTCCTTCCGTACTGTACGGCTTACTGTACACCGGGCAATGCTCGACAGTACAGTACCTCGAGACACACCTTGGCATGTGCCTCCTCCGCGCACAAAATCCATGGAAAGAAAAGAAAGAAGAAAGAACTCGGCGATGAATTGGGGCTTCCTCCCCGCGCCGCCGCCGCGCGCAGCGGGAGGACCTCTTGGAGCGTTGGCACTTTAGGAAGTGACTCTCGGGTATCCCGGCATACTGTATGGATGGGGAGTTGGTCGTCCACAGGACACAGGACACAGGACACAGGTTGTGTGTGGTGTGGTCAATCCTCGACAAAGATTGCTCTTCAATTGTGGCAATATAGTTATCAGCAAAGGTCGCATCGCAAACAGCTGACCCGTGTTGGTGGGATGGTTCGATGCATTGCCCAAGGATTATAAACTTCCAGGAGTCTGCTGTTTGGAGCGCGACAAACTTGCCGCCCACCCATGCGTACCTCCACTTCAAAGGTCGTTCGTAGGTTGCAGTGGGCAAGGTTGGTTTTCGACCAATTGGCCGGCGCGTTGGCCAGTGGCACGTTGCGCACGTGGCGTTTCCTTGAATGCGGTCGCATGGAAGCCACACCATTATGAACCAGTGACACCCCTCTTCCTCTCTCTCTCTCTCTCTCTCGGTCGCTTGCTCGCTCTCTTGCGATCCACCGCCGCCCTGAAACGTCTTTTTGACCGAGCTTATGCGACCTTCGCACATGCTTCATCTTAATGCAGGGCCGATCTGAACTGATTGTGGCGTTGGGGTTGGTTTGCTGTAAAAGAATCGCGAACCACAGCGAGTCTTGTTGGCTGGCCCTTGCCTGCCTAGCCTACTCAAGTCACGGCAAAGCGAGAAGCTGACGCCCGGCAACTAAACTGCGCTGGGGAGGAAGGCATCGCAGATCTCGTTTAGATGGTCAGCACACGGCGTGGCGCAGAGCAGTCGGGATTCTTCGACGGCGCGTCGAGGAGATTCTACGTACTAGTAGTAGCCCCACAAGATACAAGATACGCTTTTCGTCGCCACGGCAAGTCACTCGATTGAAGAGCCAACGCTTGGTTTGGATATGTTGTATGGTTGGACAGGATGAACGAGCATCTTTCTGAGATGCCACGGTGCGCTGTTCGGAACGTAGACCAGCCGCCGACGCACTCGCTTTGTGGGTCTGATTCCTTCCCCCCTCCCCACCCCCCCCATTTGCGCCAGTTTGTTCACAGCATGCACGTCGCCGTAGGTCTATTCGTTGAACACCTTGACCAGTTCGATGCTGTTGCTGCTCTGCTTTGCTCGTGAACGCTTTGTCCTTTATAAACGACAGGTACACCAGGAAGCTATAACAAGCGTGGCGACGACATGCACACGACGCACGCTGCAGGATCGCAAACGATGCATCTCCCAACAACACCCAAAACGTGCGCCAGCACGCTCACACTCCACACGGATCGTCTGGGGAGTTGTATTTGGAAAAGAATACGGAGCAATGCAAGGAGAAAGCGCAAGTCACTTCCTGCAAGACTTGCAGACAAGAAAAGGAAGAGCACATGCAAGATACAAGGTACACTATGATAACCTGGGGCCATGGGCAAGAAGCCGTCACCATCGCCGTCGCCATCGCCATCGCCATCGTCAATGCAGACTTGGCGACTACTGCTGGTAACCAGTCACGTAGACTTTGTCGGTGTCCACGGCGACGCCAATCAAAGATTCCCTCGACAGCACAACAGTGTTGGAGTCTGCGTAGGTGAAACCACCGTCGACGGAACTGCTGCCGTACACTTTGCCCGAAGTACTCGCATAAACCACTTGGCCGACCGTCAGGGATTCTTTAACAGACGCAACGCCTGTAAAGGCCACTTTGGCGTCGGAGCTGCCTGCACTCGAGACAATACCCAAGGGTCTACCCAAAGCTTCCACCAGTGACAATCCGTTGAGAACACTGCCAGCGATCGTTCCGGCATACGCGACGAGAAAGCCGTTCGGGGTCAGCACGGCATCAGTGTACAAGCTTCCACCCGTTTGCGAACTTCCCGTGTTGGCGATGGCAAACTCAGGTTTGGTCACTGGCATTGGCGAAGTGACCAACGAAAGCGAGAGTTCATTGCCCACCGCAAGCGTGAGAATGCTTGGTTTGCCTCGGTTGGATGGGTTTTGGAATACGACGGCCAAACGACTGTTAGGCAAACGGCGAAGCACCACATTGGGGTAAAACGCGTAGGCATTGCCAAAGTCAAATGATCCGCCGACTCCTGGGACCACGTACTCCGTGCGGTAGTATGGGATCTTGTCGAACGCACCGTTCTGAACCGTCAAGATGGTCAGCTTGTTGTTGTTGGCCGCGTCGTGGAAAGCAACAGCGATGGAATCATCGGTGAGCGAAGTCAGTGCGACCATATTCTCTGGATGGTACTTGTCGGCGCAGACCGGATCACCGTGCTTGGTGGCCGTGCCGCCCGACACATCGAATACCGATAGACAGAATCCCTTGGCAACCCCGGCGGTGTTGGAACTGATTTTGTATTTGGACACATACCATGGCACCACAATGCGGGAACCATCACTTGAAATGCTTTGCGGCGAGTTGATGGTGGTCTCGGAAGTGCCACTCGAGTCTTCACCAAAGGTTGCAGCTGTGCCCATGGTGATCTTGTTGTTGGAAACTGTGCCGATGTTGACGTAGTTGCTCCAGCTTCCACCGCTGACCCATTTGCCGTAGTAAGTAATGGCAAACGAGGTGTCGGTAAGTCTGGTGACGGACGTCCATGCGGCCGACGCTGTGACGGAAGGCACATAGGTGTTGTCATCAATGGTGACTTTGCCGTCCGAGATGGTTCCCAAGACCAGACCATTGGTGAACGTTGTGCTGTCGTAAGTCACAAACACGGCCAGTGTATCGGACAGCGTGGCACCACGCTTGAGCACACCACCTGTGCCAGAGTACTTGCTGGTCGACGAAATCGAAAGCGTTCGGTCATCATTGACCGTGACTGTGCCAACGTACGAGACCTTGTTGGTGCCATCTTTGTACGTGTACGTCAAGATATTGGTCGAATACGACGCCTTGGAGGTGCCCATCGGCAACAAGTCCATCCAAGTTGTCAGTGTTGCCTGGGGTACTGCCGCAGCATTCAGATACGCGGTGGTGCCAGCGCCAGTACTGATCGTACCGCTTGCTCCCAGACTCACTGCTTTACCTTCCTGAGCGGAAGAAAGTGAAAGATCTTGGCTGAGTAATTTGTCGCTGCTGCCTGAGTGGCCCCGATCGCCAAAGTGCAAAGCATACAACGCGATGACGTTGCAGATCAGAAACACTCCAAGACCCAGATTTATCATCGTGACCTTTTGACCATTGCATTGACCAAATCCTCCGCCACCACCTCCACCACTTCCTTGACGAGGGGAATACTTCCCACTCTTCTCCCCTGCAGGCGTCACAACGCTTGGTGCTAGTTCTTTATCGCCCGTCATGGATTGGATTGATTTGAAACGACGCAATCTACGAGGGTAGCTTTTCACGAAGACGGCGGCTCTGGCGTTGAGGGGTTGGCGCTCGGCTTCCAATTCCCAAATGAACTCACATAAAAGCAAAACCACCACTCCCCCCTCATCGATCGGCCGCACCCAGCAGGCGCACCCACCAGAGTCGCTGGATGTGGCCGCTTCCAAGGCGAGCCGTGTTGTGTGGTCACAAGGGCGGTGTTGAAGTTAATAGTTTCCGACTGTGATTTCCATGGGGGTGCACATAAACCCATGGGGTTGAGGACCACACTGGGGATCTTGAAAGGTAACGACTCTGGTGCCAAGAGGCATAGACTTGGAGGGTGGCCATAGCCACGTTGGGAACGTCGCCCAAGGACAAACGAAGCACGAGTGAAACCACAATTGTGAAGCAGGCACAAGAGCCAGCAAGAACAAGAGACACGGGCCAGGGCAGTAGGCACGTTCCTGGCTACACGGCCATTGGGGCGTTTTGGAAAGTCGGCTTAGTATCTCGGGTTGGCAACCGGATAACACGGTGCATTGTTATCTAACAGCACCGATGCGTCTCAAAGCCTCAAACCGGTCCGTCTGTCGAGGAATGGGCTGGTTGGTTGGTGCAACCAAGTTAAGGATGGTCAATGCCCGCTCATGGTCCCTACCTAATTGATCTCTGGCCGCGATGAGCAACCATCATTGGGAGCAGTCAAGTAAGAGCGTCTGATTGACGGGTAGTGCCTTGGCATAGTGCTGCATATGGAATAATGCAGTACTTCACAATAGAATATGCGTTGATGGGGGCATGGTGCTTGGAATTGGTCAGAGTATCGACTCGACACGCCGTTTCGGCGAGTAACTGCTGTTTGGTCACGTTCCTGGCCGCCATTTGGCTTGGGTTTGCTATTCCTATCCAATCGCGAAGAGTGGTGCCCATGCTTCCCATCCGTTTTAACAACAGACAACCTACTTACTGTGAGCATCGTCCGTTGCGATGATTGTCAGAGCAACCTCCTCTCCAATTGTGCAAAGATGTACCAATATGTGTGCAGTTCATCTGTGCGATCATCAATGAACAAGACGGGATGGTCAAGCGGGGTCCAAGATTAACTCTGCAATCGCACTATCTCACTTCCAAGCTACCATCTCGTGTCTTTGTGGTGCAAAACTGAAGTGTGCTTTGTGCCGCCAGGGAGTGGAATCCCATGGGCTCTCGAACAAACCAGCTTCTTGACTTCCATCTTCATTCATACTGGGAAAGAAGCCAAGTGTTTCTTGCATTGGCTGAGCAAGCGGGTTGTTCATTTGGTGTTCGATTGCTGTTGTTGTGCAGAGAGCCAAGCCGCAAAGAAGAGAGAAAAACACACAGAGAGAGAGAGAGAGAGAGAGAGAGAGAGAGAGAGAGAGAGAGAAACAGAGAGAGCAGAACAACACGGCACTCGGTCCTAATTGGTCGCCAAAGACTTCCAGTCCAACTTGTGTCGCTTGGCACTCATTTCGTGTGGGCCACGTCAATTTAGGCACCGCCCCTGTCACAGTTGATGGAGTACCAATTTCACGTTTGATGGGAAGGTTTATCCCTTTTGGGAGGTTTTCAGTGGTCATTTGCTGGCTCGTCTGGTTTTGGGAAGTGAAGTGAAGGGTGCGTGTGGTGCCTTCGTCACTTGGTGGGGTGGATCTTTCGGCTTGCTTTGGGTGCTTCTCTCTCGCTCTTTCCCCCCTCTTCCTTCTCCGCCTTCTCCTCCTTCTCCTCCTTCTCCTGCGTGTGTGTTGATCGTTTGGTGTGACGGTGTCTTGTTTACCTTTCGGGTGGTTTACCATCACATGAGCGCACAGAGATGACGTCGTTGTCCAATCCAATTCTTTCTGCTGCTGCTGCTGCTGCTGCTGCTGCTACTTCTTCCTGTCCACCTCCAGACGCAGAAATGCACGAGACAGAAGACCCTCGTCGACGCCCCCACGTGCAATGCGTGGTGGTAGGCTTTGAGAACCATTCCGATACCATGGCCGTGCAATCTTTTCTTCGTGGCTGTGCGTGTGTCTATGGCGAAACGCAATTTGGCTTTACCAGCCACCTGGTGCAAGACCCGGCGACGTTCCAGACCGTGCTGCAACGCTCTCTCAACCGCCTTCATCAACCCCAACAGCACCACACTGCTGTTGCAGGCATGGAATTGGTGGATGCCATGCAGGTTGTTGCCATTGAGGATGATCATGAGCATGATGAGCATGATGATGGCAACCAGAATGAATCATTGCCTGGGTTTTGCCTGGTGGTCTCGATTGAGTCAACCCACGAGGTCTTGTGGAGCTTTGAACAAGTGGTGCAGTGTATTCAGCGAGTCTTTGCACAAGCGTCTTCTTCTCCGCAGTTGGCGATTGCTTCCTCCACGTCCACGTCGTCGTTCTCTTCAGCTTCTCCATTAGTGTATTGCTCCGTCACGCCAGCCACCTCGGAACCCACACCGGAACCATCCACGTCGCCAACGCGTTCATCTTCCCCGCGCAAACAGCATCAACCATTCGATGGCATTGAAGAGCAAGAGCATCAAGAAGCTGCCAAACATATTCGTCTCTTTCTCGCCGGTGATCGATCTCAAGTTGGCAAATCCACGTTGTGTCTGGGTCTTTTGGGAAGCCTCCTGCAGTTGGGCTTTCATCCTCATGAACTTGGTTACATCAAACCGGCGACCCAATGCGAACAACCACAGCTGGTCGGCAAATTCTGTCGCGCCATTGGCATCGAATGCTGTGAAATTGGGCCCATCGTGTTCTACTCTGGCTTTACCCGGGCATTCTTGAATGGCGAGACTTTGGATTCTACGCAGTTGTTGCAACAAGCCAAAAAGCGTGTCGAAGAGATCGCCAAAGACAAGCGAGTGGTGATTGTCGATGGCGTTGGGTACCCCGCCGTGGGGTCCATTTGTGGGGTCTCAAATGCTCAAATTGCCAAAGAGATCGGTGCCCATGTGGTGCTTGTGGGACGAAATGGCGTGGGAGATGCCGTGGATTCTTTCAATTTGAACGCGACGTTTTTTACCTACCATGGCGTACGCGTGCTCGGTGGCATTTTCAATCGTTTTGCGCGCAAGGGCTTTTACAGTCTGCGCAACTGTCGTCAGAGCATTGAACAGTACTTCGCACAGTATGCGCCACACTTCAAGGCGTACGGCTTTGTACCCGATCTCTCCGAAGACGATGGCGACGAAGACGAGGAAGATGAGAACGCCATGGATGTGGATGACGCCGAAGACACGGAGGCAAGCAGCAGTGCGGCTGGAACAACCGCAAGTAGCACCAGTAGTGCAAGCAGAAGCACCAATCCATCGTTTGAAGACGGCGGGGGTGACTATATCGCCATGGATCGCGATCTCAAGCGTCGACGAGGCTGCGGGGGCCATGAAGAATACGATTTGGCCAATATTGGTCACTTGACGCTGGAAGAAGGCCAGTTAGCCTATCGAGTCATTGAAGCGGTCAGTCATCATGTCAACCTCGAAGATATTCTCAAAGACGCTGCTTACCTGACACCGCGGCTGCCAAGTCCCCATGGAACAACAAGTTCCAAACGACCGCTTGCAAATGCGCCTGCCATGGACAAAGCATCAACCCAACCAGCAGTTGCCGTCAACAAGAAGTCCCGGTTGGAGATCCAACAACAAGCGCGCACGTTGGGGGCACCCAGTGGCTGACAATCAACCGTCAAGTAAACGACAACGACCAAAAGATTGCAGAAACGAGAAGAAAGACACACAAGAGGAAAAAAAAAGAAACACAAAGCGAAAGATGACATGCGCGCCGCAAAAGACTTGCCGAGCGTAATGACGAGCCACGCGCAAACTTCATGGGCGAAGAAGCGTGACATCCGAAGAGACCACGGCAGGGACGACGATGGTTCGCTCTCTTTTGGTGATTGTGTTGGGCGGTGATGTTTGATGGATGTGCGTGTTCGTGTTCTTGTTCCATAGTGGCTCAAGCCTTTTGATGATTCACTCTTTCACGATGCTTTTCTTTTTCCTGTGCTTCCGACGCCCCTCGCTAGTCGTTGGTCGTCTTCTTCTATTATTTCTCGATCAAACTCTTGTTCTAATATAATACAACCTCATCTATCAATCACAAAGCTGTTGTTGGTCTTCTTGGATTGCCATTGCTGTTGTTCTGACGGCAAACCAAAGCACATGGACTCCACGACGTAGAACGACTTCATCGTTTTCCGTCCTGAAGGGCGATTTTTTGAGTACACTCCAAGATGCAGTGTGCCAACATGACCTGGGAAGTCCTATAGCTAGAGTTCTTCCTGTCCGTGATTCGTTCAAGCCTCGAACGAAGACGTTCATGGCACACAAGAGCTTGATACTTGGTAAATGATCTGATGTCAGAGCTTGCAGGGTGCTTTGACGCATGTATCGGAAGCAACAAATCCATGCAGATCGCTTTGACCAGTTGCAAATGCACAGTCGCCAACATGACGTTGTCATCAATACCCAAAGCAAATACCGCACTTTGCAAACATCCAAACAAACCGGGAACAAGGCCAAATTCCGAAACAATCATCTTCAAGCACACCACCACAAACAGATTCAACTTCGCCTTGGGACGTACCAAGAACAATGAGGAACCCATCGAAGCCTCCAGATCTTCCGATTGATGCTTCTGAAAGGATGAACGAAACAGATTGCGATGCAGCAGAACCGCCACCTGTTGCAAACTATCTGGAAACAATTGCAAAAGTTGACGAACGACTTCAGCAGAGGTAATCACGGCAAAGAATGATTGATCCATGCCATTCATTTGCGTAAACAATCGCAGCAATTCCCACAAAATTCCCAGATTGGCGCGTTGTGGTGAAGTACGAAGTAGCAGCGAAAGCAACTGAGCTGATTGACGAGCGATTTCACGAGACGAATCATAGACCAACGTCGCAAGACTCTGGACGACAAAACCACGTGGAAACGCAGAACCAATGTTGTTCTTTGAGTCATACAGCAATTGGATCACGTTGTTGAGCAACGAAAGCACACGAAGCACAAGCATAGAATCAGACTTGTCCGAGCTTAGCACATCCACGAAGAGTTTCACATTCGAGAAAGAACTCAACTCTTCGCAGACGATTCTGCTGACAGTAGCATCACTTGCTGACACGCCAATAAGTTCCAAAAGGCGCACCACTACAGCTTCTCCCCGAGCGTTCTGACCCAGATTCTTGATAACTGGGAATGGTTGCATAATAACGCCTTTATCGAAGCACATCAGCATCGACAATCCAAACGCACGATGCCACTTTTGGCGTGCCAGCACGTTTTGCTGTGGTTGCATTTTTTCCACCAGATCCAAAACTAGCTGATGCAATACCTCGCACACCAGTTTGGATTCGGAACAAAAAAGCAAGCTGAGACAACAAGCCAACCAGCCAATTTGGCTTTCGTTGTCATCACCGTGGTCAGTCACAACAGTCTGCACGATGGCCGACTGGCACGCTGTTCTTGCAAACCATAGAAACCTTTGGTGTACCATTCTCGATACGAGCATTGTCTCGACTTCATCATTCGAAAATGCAACCCGAAGCAGAGCGCACACACACTTGCGGGGTAGGATTTGCTTGCTTGTGGCCCAAGTTTGCTGGCACGATTGAATAAACGCCGTCGAATTGGATTGAATGCCTGAGTCTAATACTTCCACCATCTGCTTCAGGTTCATCACGGTATCGTCCGAAATGCAACTGGTCGTGGTTTCCGTTCTTGGCGCATCGACTTCACCGAGCATTCTCAGCAAGTATTTGACTGCAAACAATTCCGATGTTGATTCGACAAACGCAATTGAACCTTCGTGCAACACAATGTATCTCAGAAACACAAGGCGAAGGACGGCGGTCTTCTCGTTTTCAGAGAACCCCTTCATGCATCCAAGAACATATTCCACTACTTCAACAAAAGCGTTTGCCTGATTGCCGGTTTCTTCGAACTGAATCATTTGATCGATCACAGCACTGGCCTTGCAAAAGCTTCCGTAAGCAAAAAATGCTCCAAACGAATCACCAACAAAACGCTCCCTGAGCCATTCTCTACGTCGGCTTCGCGACAGAACCAATTGGACAAGAGATTCACAAATCACGACGTCTCCAGCTTTCCAACGGCCCTTTTCTTCAGAAACCACCTGCAAGAGTTGCTGCTCGGCGTTTGCAGGAACAAACGGTCGTTCGGGGTCATCAAGGAATGCCAAAGCAGGGTGTTCATTTTGAGTGGAATCTTGCTTTTCGGAAGCTATCGGTGCATCTGGCATCATGGAGTCGAAAAACCGATTGAATAGCCATGAACGAACACTGGCGCTGCATTCGGACACACATTCGGCGATCCAGGGGCTCAACAGATACTTTTCGCTATTGTTTACAAGGAGACACTGCAAAAGTGTCGCACACGCCAAGTCGTGCCGGTGGCTTTCGATGCTCTGTGGTTGGTCTTCAGGAATGCATTTTCTCACAAACGCACCAACGACTGGGTATTTCATAGAGCCGACTGACGTGCCCGATTTCACCAATTTCTTCACCAGGAAGCCAATCAGTCTTTGCATGTACTCAGGTCGCTTGAACAAGAAACCGACCAGAATCTCGTCGAGCAGCGTGGGGTAATGACAAGGATAGTACGCGTTCAGCATATTCGCGAGCTCGTTGACGAAGTTATTGCCAAAGGCCGCGCGCATGAGCCAATTCTCAATGTGATTCAGAATCACTTTGGAGCAGAACTCACTGTTGATTCGTGCATCGATGACATCTACTAGTCCCTGAGGAATCAATTTGATTGCGTCGACGCCATACTTGAGCGTGTCCGTTTCGAGGCTTAAATCATCATCCTTGTTGCCCCGTCGTCGACTTGAGGATCCATCGTTTCTTCGCTTTCTCTTCGTTGACGCTCCACTTGCGTTGTCGCTGCTATTGCTTCCACGAGTGGATGTTTCATCACCAAGCAAATCCAGAGCAGACAAAGGAAAGTTGCATCGATCTGCTCGCAAAGATTTGAACAATCCCAGACGATTCTTTCTCTTGTCGGTACCTCCAACACTGGGTGCGTTTGGATTTGTTTCACCAAAAGCCACAATCGGTGCATTTGGAAAAACATCAAAAACAGACGAAGAGCTTTGCCACGTCGTTTGAGCATCAGGTAATTCATATTCGCTTCTTTCATTGTTGTTTCCACCATTCATTCCCAAGTTGCTGGTGTTTGCCGCCATGCCATTCACCCTGACATCTCCATCGTTATTCCCATTCATCACCATACTCATTGGCATCAGGGAAGCACCCGCCATTGGCGTTGAAGCCGCAGAGTTGACATACTCCTGTTGTTTTCTGGTGACAGGCGTTGCGGTGGGATTGATCATACCGTTGAGGTTGACGTTGTTGTTGGCATTGATGTGGAGATTCATACTTGCATTCGCGTTTACATGTGATGATTGCGCGCTTGTGCTCGAGCCTGCACTCGAGGTGATACAGTTTCCAGCACTGGTTGCAGCAGAACCAGCACTACTATTCACTGGCTGACGATAATCCACAGTGGTTTGCACCGAGGACTGGGTCGTCGTCAAACTAGCGATCGACACGGGCTGCGAGTGCATGGGCATAGACACGGGCATTGAGTTTGCATTGCTCACGGACATGGTTGTTTGGCGCATGGGCGGTGGCGGTGGTGGTGCAAAAGTTTGCCAATCGTCGACATCTTCACGGCCCTTTCTTGCGCGCTTGCGTCGCTTGTCACTTCGATAGCCCTCGCCGTCTTGGTCTCTTTCGCGGTAAAAGTCGCTTCGTTCTCTTTGGTCTCGATAACTTTGGTCTCGCTCTCGCTCTCGCTCTCGGTCCCGATCTCGATCTCGATCTCGATCCCGGTCGCGTTCCTTTTTGTCGCGCTTGGAATTCCCATTGCCATTATTGCCATTGCCACTGGCGGCACCTATGGAGGAGGAAGCAGAAGCAGAAGAAGCCGAAGAAGCAGTGAGCGTATTGGAAGTGCCAGAGGCGGCGCGAGTGCCCAGCGTCAACAGACTCTCGGCTTCCACTTGCCGTCCCATCCCCGAGTTCCAGAAGAAGAGCCGCCGTCAAGAGTGAACTGGGCTTTTGGCGCAACTGCGGTCTGGAGCTTTTTTGGCTTGTTGCCCTTTGGGGCAAATTGCGTTGTGGCACTGACTTTGGTTGGTTTCCTCAAGATCGTTTCCAAAGAAGAGAACAACCACACCACACAGTCAAGGCGGAGGAGGTCGGTAGCACACACACGGTACTGTACGCAGACAGGCAGGCAGGTTTCGGCACACGGGTTCAACGTGTGGGCCTTTGGGCTCCAAAACGGGTCAAGTCAAGCACTTCTTGCAGATTGACTGTCACAGACTAACCAACCCCCTCGACGGGTCGGGTAGGTGGGTCTGCAGTGTAGAACCCACTCAATCGGGTTATTGGGTCGGATTCCAACTTTGAGGGGGGGGGGGGTAATGCACACCACTTGGGTCAAATCACAAAGTGGGCCAAAACGCGACACAAAACGGGTGGGTTTTCTTGACAATCCACTGCTGCGGCCCACACAAAGGAAACACCAAAAGCAGGGGACTGTAGGGTTTGGGGAGCTGGGCGCAAACAGAAAAGAACAGCACCAATGCTTGTGAGCTCCAGCGAGCAAAATCGAAAATGTTGCTCCAAACTTTCTCCCCTTCAAGCTCGTACTTTGTCGGGAGTAAGGGATACGTGAGTGAGGGGTGGAGAAAAGAGAGCTGAATTGACTGGGGTAGAGTATACTATACCATAATCAGTATAGATGGTGGTGCTGATGCGATCCAGAACGGAAACATCACATGAGGGACCCTTGGGGACAGCCAATTGATTCTGGGGGGCAGATGGGTGTGGGACGGTGAACACTCTTAACCTCCATCAACCTCCAAGTCATGAGAGTCGCGGTACTGCACATGTTCAGCAATATGAGAATGCATGCAGGACGATGGAAGGGATCGCTCAGTCTCAAAATGCGCAAGAATGGTTCTTTTGTGTACAATCCACTTGCGATTCATCATTGGAAACGTGACGACATCATCATGGCCTTGACGATGGGCGTCTCCAACATGGATGTCAGGATGTTAACGTGGGTGTTACCCTGGGAATGTTACAAGTGTATCACAACCTTCGTGCAACATTTTGATCGGTGAGAGACAATCCAGACTCAGATCAACCGCCAACTGTGCTGGAATCAGCCAAAGGTGCCCTCCACACATCATCAATCCATTTCATTCATCATATGCTGAAGTGCTATTCTTGCAGGCACTGATCTTCTCAATGGTGCGCACGACGGATCCCAGTTTGTTGACGGTTTCCATGTATTCGGCTTGAGGGTCCGAGTCGTAGACAATACCCCCACCGGCCTGGCAGTACAGTTTGTTGTTCTTGACCACCAGTGTGCGAATGGCGATCGCTGTGTCCAGCACCCCGCTAAAGCTGAAATACCCGACCGAGCCCGAATACAACCCGCGCTTTTCTTGTTCTAACGAGCAAATCAGCTCCATGGCTTTGACTTTTGGTGCGCCCGAAAGCGTTCCGGCTGGAAACAAGGCGCGGTAGGCGTCGTATACGGTCTTGTCTTCACGCAATGAGCCCTTGACCACGGATACGATGTGCATCACATGCGAGTATTTTTCAATGTTCATGAGCGACTCCACGTGGACACTTCCCGGTTTGGCGACGCGTCCAACGTCGTTTCTGCCCAGGTCCACCAACATGATGTGTTCGGCACGTTCTTTTTCGTCTTCCAGCAATTCTTTGGCCAAAGCGGCGTCTTCTTCGTCCGTTTTACCACGATGCCGTGTGCCAGCGATAGGATGGGTCTCAACGATCCGTTGAGCATTGACGCGGACCAGCATTTCCGGAGACGCACCGACCACTTGAAAGTCGTCGCCAAAATCCAAGAAAAACATGTAGGGCGAAGGATTGATGGCTCGCATTTGACGATACAGATCGAATGGCGTGACGTTGGGAGGCATGTCAATTGTCAGACGCTGTCACACACAACTCACATATGAATGAGAATCATGACATATGCGTCAGTCCGCACGACACAATCTCCGACTTACTTGTGATGGCACCGCTTGGAAGATATCGCCTTCGACAATGTGTTCCTTAAGCGTCTTGACAAATTGCATGTATCCTTGCTTACCGACATTGGAACACGCTTCAAAGTCCACTTGTTGCTGGTTTTTGGCAGGTTTGGCGTTAGCGGTCGCGGCCGGTGCAGGACACTGGCGAGAGATTTGCGGCACGTTGAATTCCAAAATGGACTTGCGCAACTGGAGGATTTTTTCTTGAGCGATGGCATACTCTTTGGCCAACGCTTGGCCATCATCGGCTTGGTCTGGGTTCACACGGCAATGGCTGACCAGTTTGAGCGAATGGAACACGTGGTCAAACACCACCAGGGTGTCGAAAAACATGTAAATGCTTTCGGGGATCTTCAACACATCGCGTTGGTTGAGCACAAATGGCGCAATTTTCGGTTCAAAGTGGCGAATGGCATCAAAGCTGCAAAACCCGACGGCGCCGCCGGTCAACGGGATCGGCAAATCGGGCAATTGGATGGCCTCATATTGCTTCATGTGCTGCTCCAAAAGCGTCAACGGGTCCACGTCTTCTTCGGCATGGTCATGGATGGGCGAGACATTTGGCAGTTTGTTGGCACCCGTAGAGATCACTTTGAACGGCCCACTGCCAATGAACGAAAATCGTGCAATCTTTTCGCCAGGGCTCACGCTTTCAAACAAAAAGCTCTGGGAATGGGTTTGACGAATTTTCAGAAATACGCTGACGGGGGTTTCCAGGTCAGCCACCAAGTCCAAGTACACTGGACAGAGTCGTTTGTGGTGGTTGGCTGGTTGCTTCAGAAGCTCTTGAATACGCTCGACACTGGGCTCAAAACAAGTCATTCTCCGTTGGCGTCGGCTTGGCTGTCCTAGGAGTTATTGCCACTGTTGATGGATCCCATGTTGACTATGTGGTGCAAGGTTGCTCGAAGGTTGCAGCCACAAACACCACAAGAAAGTTGAAGGAATCTCTGGCTTTATCCGCTATATGCCAGATAAATGTTGGATCGTGGGAGACATCGGCAGTCTTGAAAGGTCGCCAAGCACACCACGACAAACGTTAAGAGCGTTTTGGCGAGGGCACCACTTTTGAGCATGAATTACGGCATTATCAACAATCGAAGACCGCAGAAGGGCAAGACGATCAATCCTCTGGCCGGAGATGTGCGCATGCGTGAGATTGCCAAACAATTTGGCCTCGATCCAAAAGACTTTTGTGGCCAAGAAGCGCAGAATGTGTGGAATATGCTCGATGATTTGGCTGCCAATGACCCAAAGAAATACCAGGAATTCATCAATGAACAATTGGCCAATGGTCCTCCTGGTGCTACAATGTCGAACCAAGAACACGATCCTCACGACCAAGGTGGCAGCGACGGCATTGTGTCGGGGTATTTCTTGCCAAAGCCAGGGTTCGTCGTGAAGTGTATGGCAAAGCTGTCGCGAAAGCAATCAAGTTCTCCAACCAAGAAGATGTTCATCAATTGTTGTCACCACGAAGCCATCGCCGTACCAAAGAACCCAAACAACGGCAAAGATGTACCAGTGAATCCACGCGAGGTACCCGACACCAGCAACTTGGAGATTCCATTGGCCATTGGCAAACTCCGAGACGCTGAAGACGCAAACCAACAGCCTAGTTTAGTTATAGATGTGGTGTTTCACTCGTGGGTTCTCCAACGTTGTGAATGGGATCAAGTATTCAAGAAAGAAGTTATCAAATTGGCAACTCAATGGGTTCAGAGAGAAGCAAATGTGACACTGCTAGATACGGGCAAGTGCATCAAGAGTCGTTACAAAGGAGGCTTTGTCATTGGCAGTGGCAACAACCAAGAGATATTGACCTGCAAGTTCTTTGTCACCGAACCAAAGGTTTCCGCCTCATCAACGTCCTCGTCTCATTCTTCTGTTGCCATGCCAAAGCCAGAGGCAAACGCGCCACCACCACCACCACAAGCTGCAAATGCAATGAACTCGCCATCGGATCTCTTGAAACGCATCAGACGGGACGAACTTGACCAGCAAGAGCAAGTCACCAACAACCTCCTGATTTCGTCCAACAACCAGCAGTTTGAGGGCAACGAGATCAAAGAGAACAGCATGGCAGGAGTCAATGAAGCCAAAAAATCTCGTCTGCTCATTGAAGAGATCATTTCGGAACCACGTCACAAGCCAATGGGCGACGAGCCACTTGTCAAACCGACGAAGTCGACGTCAATGCAAATGAAGCCCAAGCCTAAACAGCAAGTCATCAAGAAAGGATTTCTCAATGGTTCCACCAACCAAGGGAGCAAACCTCTGTACCCGACTGGCTCCAGCGAAGGAAAACCCGCTTCTGGGTACGTCAACCTGCTGCACCGCAGCAAAGTGGTTGATCTCACGGACCCAGCGACCCAGGCAAGTTTCATGGCTAGCCAACGCTCTTTTGGTAGTTCTACGCAACACCAGCACCAGCAACAACAACCACGTGCAGAAGAACAAGAACAAGACTTTGGAGACTTTGAATTCGATCAATTATGCCAACAAGCAGACCCCGATCTCATGCCAACGCGATCCAAGACCAAAGCACAACTCGACTGCAACACGATGAATTCAGACGTGGAGCAACTCCGACAACTGTTCAATCAACTCCCGTCGTGATCCCTAGGCGGTGGATGATAGCTGGATTGTGTCGATTCAGGGAGACGAGTGACTGCAGTGTTCTTCTAGGAAGAGGAAGACACGGCAGGTGCTGACGGGGAGGCCGCCAACGAGGCGACCGCTGAAGAAGTTGCCTTGATGGTGTCTGGTTGCACGAGTCCGTGGATGCGTTGGAAACTCATCATCATAAACACATTTAAACTTTGCAAACAATTGGCCGTTGCTGGAAAAGATTCGAGTCGCTTGAGTAGGATGACAGTGTTGAATTTCACACTGATACTCGGGTGGAAAATACCCTGTGCGATGGGTTGCAGCCCGCCTCGCCACGAGGGCAAATAGCTCAAAAACTCTTGCAACTCATCTTCTTGTTGCAATAGCGCCACGAAATCTCCATAAATGCGTTCCACTTGGTCTTCTTCGAGCGGTAATTCGCTCTGCAAGAGACGAATGTGCTTGCGCAAGTCCACGCCACCTGTCTGATCCACGTAAACGCACACAAACCACAAACAACATCATACAGTCAAGGAAGCAACCGCAAGAACCAACATGGGTCTTTTTGAGCCAACAAAGGCAGCTAGCTGATGCTACAAATGCGCGAAAGAGAGGATATATTGAACGCTTTGGACGAAAACGTTTTTTTCGTGTTGTGAAACTCGAAGAATTGCTTGTAATTGTCCGTTCGAGCCCATTTGGTGATGCGTTTGTTATTCATAGCGATGCGCTTCACTTGCGTGTCCATGTCAACGTACTGGGCTTCACCCAGCGCGATATCCACGACATTCTACCGTTCAAATCACACCCGATCAGTCCTTTCACGGTTACGCTCAGCATGACGACGTGCCCAATACCTGACGAGTGTACTCTTCAAATTTGCAACGAATCCATTCTTCGCTAAAGCCAGCATGAAGTCCTTCCAGCACTTCCGCTAGAAACAACTTGTCTTGCCCATCATATTCTTCTTTCTCCGGAGCGCCACCTGACAGCATGATCTCGCCTGTGGAGATATCACACAGTACGTCCCACCAATCCTTTTTGGTTTTGAACATGGGGTTTGTGACTCCTGCAATGTAGCCCGGCGTCGACAAGAAGCCCAGATCCGTGAGGTTTGCGTAACTGTACGAAAGACGGAGAGTGTTAGTTGTAAGGGATGACTGGGGTTTATAAAAGGCATGCATCTCACGGGTATTGACGATGAATCAGGCCAAACAACGGCGGACAAACAAGAGCACTTGTGGAAAGCACAAAGTTACAGACCAGACCAGCAGGTTGATTGTATCCGAGCACCAGCACTCGAGCTCCTGTGAGCACCGCATTGTAGAGCACCATGGTCTGGTCGCCGAACTTCTTCAACAACTGTTTCAAGAGCCCCGTGTCGTGTTGATCCTGGGTACTACAGAGTCGAATCTTGAGTGGAATAGTTTCTTTCTTCTCTTGTTCGTCGGTGTGTGTCGTCCAAGAAGCCTTAGTGTGGTAAAACAGGGCCTGGTCTTCTTCGTCTTGCTGCTGCATTCGCTGTCTTGGGCTCAACGAACTCGAAGAAGCCGCTACAGCACGCGGCGCGCCATTCGTACTGCCAACAGTGGTCTTTAGTAGTCTCTTTTCCATGTCACTCATGTCAAATAGCCCCGTTACGTCCACGGCGTTGACCACGTCGAAGGTCTTCTTGAGAACTGCAAGTGCCTGGTCGTCTCCTCGGACCGTCGCCAATTCCTTGACGGCGCAATCCAGGATCGGCTTGAACGCCAGACAGAATTTATGGCGAGAACACAACGCCACGGCTTTGACTTTGGCGCCGCGACGCACATTGGCGTCGTGGATCGTGTGCACTACATTCAGGCAGTACATAAACTGTTGCAACGCCTCCTTGGCGTCTGCGTCTTTGGAAGCAGCAGCATCAGCAGAAGGCGAAGCCATAACTGCATTCGGCGAAGAAGCAGTTGTAGTTGAAGTCGACGCCGTCGTGGGAGTCGGCGCTGAAGAAACTGAGGCCAGTGATTGACGATTGAGAAAGAAAATGGTAAAGTCTTGCTGCCGATTGTGGACTCCTTCGGGTAGCATGACATCGGCAAAGAATTCAGGTGAATACTCGGGAATCGCTTGCGGAAAGCTCTGGCGCAGTGTGCTGCCTTTGTCGATGTCAAACTCGGCAAACAAAACCGCTTCCGCCAGGCGCATTGTTGGTCGTCGTCGAGGGATCCAACTACACGAAAGCGCTTGGTAGAGCCGCTGGGGGTGCTGGATAACAGCGCTTGAAGTGGTTTGAACCAAGTTTGTTCGGGAGCCACAACACTTTCCCAGAATGAATAGCGTCTCCTGATGAAGTTCAGAAGTCCGGGAGCAATAAGGAAGCATTCCCCCCAAAACCTGTGATGATGATGTGCCACACCACGGGCACACCACCTACTTCAAAAGATTCTCAGGCGAAATCACCTGCTCCGAGAGGAGGAAACACGGGAAGAGAGGCATGGCGCCCAAGCAAATGGAGTTGTGGGAGCACTTTGTGCGGCTTCCTGAGTTGGGTCATGTCAAGAAAACCAACTTCTACCACATCCAGTGCGTGTATTGCAAGGGGGCCCACGAAGCCGCACCCGAGGAAGTGCCCAAAGCCGAGATCTTCATGGGCAGCCGCCTAATGATGGAGAAGCATTTGTGCTTTTGCAAGAACTTCTGGGACCATGCCAACTCGTCCAAACCAATTCCCAACGTCACGCAGAGAACGGATGAAGGACCGCCGCCAAAGCGACCTGTTGGAAGACCACCGAAGAAAAGAAAAGCTGAAGTGCCGTTGTCGCAAGCAACACCAGCAGACCCCACGACTAGTGTATCGACCAAAAAAGAGCCTGCGCCACAGCGACCTGTTGGAAGACCACCGAAGGAAAGAAAAGCTGAAGTGCCGTTGTCGCAAGCAACACCAGCAGACCCCACGACTAGTGTATCGACCAATAAAGAGCCTGCGCCACAGCGACCTGTTGGAAGACCACCGAAGAAAAGAAAAGCTGAAGTGCCGTTGTCGCAAGCAACACCAGCAGACCCCACGACTAGTGTATCGACCAAAAAAGAGCCTGCGCCACAGCGACCTGTTGGAA